>VXBL01007727.1:1405722-1462632 GCA_013400195.1 Aramus guarauna
GGGGGCAGAGATCAAGGGAAAGCAAAGCAATTACTGCAACCAAATTTACATAGTGCTTCTCTCGATAGGGAGCAAAGTACTGGAAGGAAATATTTTCAAGAACTTCTTGTGACCCTGAGAGAGGGTCAGGAAGCTAAACTCCACAGCAATCAGATGCTCAGTTCTACCATGTTCCTCTGCTGTGACATGCTTTAATAAACCATTTTTCTGAAGGAAAACAAGCAGGCTTGAACTCCTTCTACCATTTATATATACATATATATATATATACACACACAAGCAAGACCATGAGAGAAATATATTTTTCTTCCTTTTGCTCTTTTGCTGTAAGTATAGCTTATCAAAAGATTATTTCTAGCTCTTACAGTTAGAAACAGTAGAAGTAAACATGGAATTTTAAGTGAAACCTAGCAGGACTCTGGGAACACTAGTATCAGAAATTAAAGAAATGAAGACTCTGAAGACAATATTGCTAATTTCCAGTTTATTAGAATAATTTTGTCCTTTACTTATCTAAACTGGGAAGGTAAGGCACCATGCATTAAGGTACTTAATGGAAATGGTGGTCTTCTCAGAGCTGATAGAAGTAACAAAATTGCAGTTACGTTGTAACTGTACGAGTTACTGCATTTTAGGATATTCTCCAACCACAGTGTTGTAGGAATACTAGGAAGTAAGACTGAAAGTAATTTAAACAAAGGCAAGTTCTGTTCCCTTTCCTGTAACTACCAGTTACACATGTTCCTGGCACAGCCATGTGTACTGAAGGAAGTGAATTCACATTCCAGCATTTTTATTTATTTACAAAACATTCTACTGCTATCTAAAGAAAAAAATTAGTATTCAACTGCAAAAAGCCAACAATTTAATAATCATGTGGAATGCAATAGATGTAATTGTCATTGTACTATTACATGAAAAGTTCAAAATTGTTATCCAAAACCTTTTAAAAAAGCGTAACACATTTGAGGACAAAACATTTTGCAAGTTCATTTTAGTTTTGCCAAACTGCTTTTGTCAATATAAAACAAGACAAAATGACACTGATGTTTTTCAAATCCAACTGCTCATATAGTGTCTGAAAGATAATAAAAAAAATTAAAATTTTATTTTACTTTAAAACTACTCAATTAACCTTAAACAATCATTCCCGCTTTTTCATTTGACCCGTTGTATCCCCTGTATCCATTACTGACACCAACTTTCTTTCCAACAGTCACTGAACAAAAGTTTCCATATAGAACTAATTAATATAAAAAAAAAACACCAGCATATTCTGTAAGGCTTAAACACTATAAATAGCTGCAAATATTTCTAAACACATACCAAGTGATGATATCATTTATATGCTGCATGGCTCTCCTTCATAGGAATGTGTATCTCAAGAAACAAACTGCAGATCACACACAAGCTTTCTTCAATCAAATCTGCATTGTAATTTCTAAAAATCCATTGGGCATAAGAAACAGTTACCTATTTTTAAGAACAGTATAATTTGTTTCCCCCTAACTGAAGAACACAACACATGTAAACAAAGGGCACACTGGCCTGACTGCTGTAAACCTTGACAATTGTGTTAAAACAGAAACTGCAACAGCACTAGCTAGGTAATACATTACAACAGCATTTAAAACTGCACACTTCAGAAAGTGAGCTGTAAGGGTCTCAGTTCAGCACAGTACTACTCGCCTGGCACTAGCCAAGCACGAGGAGTTCACGTACCTTCACGCTTCTGTGCCATTCTATCATACAGAACAGCTGCCTCACGTCAATCTAACACAGTTTACACTTAAGCTACTTGAAGATTAACAATTCACTGCAGTAGTGAAGTACGAAACAAATGGCCATCAAAACACAAAGCCATCATAACACAGGAGAACAACAGAATCAGTGTCATTTAAGATGCACGTGAAAGCAGGATGGACACAGGCAAAAGAAGCCTCAAATTAGGAAGAAAAATCAAGCAGCTGGATGCACTAGGTAGACAATGCATGCAGCCAGTGTTCAGTTAAAAAAAAAAAAAAAAAAACAAAACAACGGTTTTGAAGGGAATAAAATGTCTTGCAGCAGTCCTGAAAGGAAAGGGAACACAATAAAAAGGCAGGGTTACGGTGCAAGAATGAACAAAGATTGCTCAATAACTGACTGTTGTTGTGCAGCTTAACATCACCCTGTATCCTAGGAAACACCAAGATATCCCAAACATCATCACATCTCTTCCTCAAGATACAATTCAGCTCCATTAATCATATCATCATTGCTCATCCATTCAAGCCTAGCTCCCCAAGGTTT
Organism: Aramus guarauna; assembly: GCA_013400195.1. Lineage (NCBI taxonomy): Eukaryota > Metazoa > Chordata > Aves > Gruiformes > Aramidae > Aramus > Aramus guarauna. The sequence goes on from VXBL01007727.1 coordinate 1,408,015, forward strand.
TCCTTATCTTCAGTTGGCTTCTCCTTAGCCACCTCTCTTCATATGCCTTTCCTGTCCTCTCAGTAAGAGACTAACTTCTCCCAGCTTATTAGTATATGAGTACAGCAATACACCAGTCTCCATACAAATCAAGAACAACCTGAACAACCCAGCAAGGTAAAGTAGAGGAAAAGCAGTACAAGGTAGTCTTTCACCTTGTCCTACCATCAGCCTTCACTCACATGTACAGTGAAAGATGTGTACAGGATCTCTTCAACTGTCCAGCCTCTTTCAGCTCTGTTCATCCAACCATAAAGAAAACCATAAAGCAGCAATAAATAGGAACAAAATGAAGCAGAGTAGGAAAGAAGGGATCAGGCAGATAATATATACAGAGAGAAGGAAGAAATAATCACTGAGACAACTGAAACCAAGAAATAGAGATTGACATGAATAAGGGAGCAACTAGAAAACAGAAGTGAAGACAGAACACAAGAAACATCTTACACATATATTCATTGAAAATGCATTAAACTGGGCATCTCTTAAAAGAAAGTTGTTGCTATGCTGCTTGGAACTATGGTACTCTTCAAAATAAGAACCAATTGAACATATTAGTTCCAGAGAGTTGAATGTGTGACATACCACTTGAAGGCATTTGCATTTCTATTAATTTTAAACAAGTTACTACCAGCACATTCATTGTCCAGACTTTCTAAAAGGAAGACAAATAAGTCTGATGTCAGATGCCTTACACAAAAAGCAGCAGCAGAGTGTTGTTTTCCCCCCCTCCTCTTTAAACACATCTGGAAACATTGTGACATTACAGACAGGTCATGAAATTTTACTATTCAAAAAAGTGAATAAAGTTTTGTCCCTACTATCAACATTCCTTTAGCCTTCAGGTCAAGGTTGGGTTTTTCTTAATGTCTCAGCCACGTACATTGACGAGTCTCACTGATTAGTCTTGCTGTTTCTTGTGGGAGGAACACAGGGACATTTGAAGGGAACAAAGGTCTAAAAACTGAGAAGCACAGATTCAAACATTGGGTTTCAATTGGTTTACATGATTTGGGGATCAAGCCTATGCTTCTTCAGCAATTATGTACTGAACATTAAGACCACCATAAAAATAACACTGCACATTATATATGATGGCTTTCAAACTAGAAATTAAGAAATACTTGCAACTTCTCCTACAAGGTCCTTTGAGTATTACTATTACATCTAATTTCATACACGTTTCTCTAAGTGATAATCTAAACATATTTTGAAAATGTCTACTTCTCCATTTTCTCAGCAGAACCATATATCAAGGGGCAAAGTTTGGACAACACATCAGCAGCAAGACCCAAGAAACTTAAATTCCATTTCTTTACTTCTACACTCCTTTCCAAAACAGTGGATACAAGCCATTTTACATATTTTCAGTTGTCCTTCTCAGAAGGAAATGGGAACATCCCTAGAGAACCAAAATCCACATCATGACCATGAACCAAAAAAGCATACTGGACAAAAAATTTTGTACTTTTTTTAGCAACAGGAGTGCTAAAAACTATATTTTGTTGGTTCAAACCAACAAAATATAGCAGCTGCTCTCCCCCACCTCCTTTTACATTGTGCTGCATCATTCATTTGCTAGCCTAGCAGTTAGGTTTTCAGACCTTCTGGCAACATGATGTAAGCAGTGCCAAAAAAAAAAAAAAAAATGTCCACAAAGACCCTGAAGGTTAATCGAAGAACAAAGGCAAAGGAATACACAAAATAGGTTAATGCCAAGATTGAAAACTGTTGTCACAATTTCTGAGCAACACTGGGTCAGCATTTATGAGTGATGATCTAATAATACAGTAACAGAGAACCTTCCAAATGATTGTTCCCTAAAGTTTTAAATTTTAAACTTCCTGAATTCCTAAGTATATTTTCATTAATAAATGTCCTAATACTTAACTATCCTGTACGGAATTACAGTATTTTTTAAACCGATAAATTCCCACCTTGTTCTGTAAATTTCACATAAAAAATCCACTATAGCCCTGGAATAACGCAGCATTTTTAGAGGAGGAAGTTTTGCATAATATCTGAAGCTTAAATTAAATATTCGGAGTGGTACTTCAAAGTCTCCCAAAGTTAACTAGCTTTGCACCTAATAAAGCAAACGGCCTGACTTTACTGATTTCAGCAAAATTAGGACCTGCTAATAACAACTGGACTTTTCCCCCTGCTCAAGTCTCACCCTTAAATCAATATTGAATTATAAGTATGTATCCCAGTGTCTTAAAGAACCCTTGGCATGCCTGATGAGATTTTAACCTGCACGGTGATTCCATTAAATACTAGACATTTTCCATTTTAAAGATATATTTCCTATATTGCTCTTCTACAATACCTGAAGAATTTTTAGCACACTCAAGGGAGCTACCACAGAATAACCATTTTAATAACTTTTCCCCTATGGGGTACTCTTAAAAATCAGGGTCTAAGTAAACTTAGAAAATAACCTGTTGGTATACTTCCTTGCACTAAATTTACTGAAAAATTTTCACCTGTTAAAGCCAGAACAATACTCTCTCTATTCTTTCCCAATTCCGAAAGATTGTTATTTTTGTAGTCTTTTTAAGCCACTACTCCATAAAGTTTATGACTTACAAATATGACAGCTCAAACTGAGAAGCTCACCTGCAGACCATCATTACTAAGTCTGATCTAACCATAGTTTAGCAGGTGAAAATATTCATACTTAATTCTCTGTATGAGGTAGTTACAAAGGAGAGATTGCAAGTAGTAATTAGGTACATCTTCACAAGTGGAAAAAGCTGAAGTAGCACAAAGGAGTTTTATGACACTCAAAGAACTCTCTCTTCTCAAAGTCTCAATTACTTTTTTCTTCATATCCTCACTGCAGTTTTGCTTTATTTGTATGTGGCAAACAATTTTCCCTTTAGATAAAGGTAGAAAGAACCTTTTAAACCAACCAACCCCTTCAAAAACTTCAGTATTAATAGTGTTTGCAGTACTTTGCTTTCTCCACTTGTATTGCATTTAGTCTCTTCTACCTCATGCTTACCTTCTATTTCAATTGTAAAACTTGCAGATGACAGCATTTACAGACTGCATAGTGCTGCATGAACTTACTCTTCATTAGTACTGTACTACTTTGAGACTAATGCTGTAAAACTTCTTTTTTATTCTGTATGGTGGATACAATCCACTTATGGCTGCAAGAAGAAGCTTCACTATGCTCTTTGTCTTTCTTACTTTCTTCTTGTGATACACTGTAATTTTCAGTTTTAATTTATTATTGTAGATCTTAAGTTTCCATGAAGACAAAAGAAATAAGTACTTCATAAATCTTTAATCCACGGAATTCCTTGCTGCAGAGGTTTGCATGGTTCCAGAAAGTTCAGATGGTGTCAAGAAGTGTTCTTGAAGTACTCATGGATTTAAAAGCCAAGAGGCAATTAAACACAATGACATCCTCCATGGTTCAAGATGCCTTTCTCTGAGCAATAGATCACAGACCCTGGAACCATATTCTCAGAAGCTTCACTACACTCTTAGTCTTTTATTTTTCCTGTGGTACTGATGCTGAACATCCTATAGGAAACAAAACGCTTAGGATAGAGGCATTTCCTCTCTGGCCTAACAGAGTCATTCTCAAATTAGAGATTGCACCCTAGAATATAGTATTAAAATGTGGAAACGTCTGGTGGAAAAGAAACAAACACACTGTTGCATGGTTACAGACATTTGTTGACAAACTAACTCAAAAAGACACTTCCACAGTCCTTTTTTCTATTACCATCTTAGCTGGTCACGCAACTATCAAATCTTTTGCAAAACAACTTCATGTTGTTACTTTAATTCACTTATCTCCTGTGTGTGGCCTTTATTTTGAATTTGTATGCACTGTGGTACGGGCACAGTTTAAACTCCCTGAGTAATATTGCACTTGAGTTTCTGGCAAGATTAATGGGAAGTGGATTTTTGGAAAACCCTTTAAGCACTTTCTTTGTAAATGGCCACAGGATGCTTAATGGATTAAGAAGCATTTCTCACAAGTCAGCTTTTCTGTGTGGTTTTTAATACTTAGACTTGGTTAGAGGTCTAAGATCCATACATTCCAGAGGTTATATGAGGATTTTGCTTTAGAGTTCACTTTCTGCATATAGAAAACCATTTAAAAAAAATTAATGAATAAGAGGTCATAGTGAAAATATTTTATTCCTAAGTTTCATTTTCAGAAGTTTGCTTCCCCCTCCCAAAACACACCAGAGGCAATTAGCTCAGTTATAACTAGCTCCAAGCATAAGTATTTTACAAGACTAGTTTGCAATGACATATTGAACTGTGAAACTGCAAGTTACAAGTATTTTATGATAATCTAAAAATATTTCCATTCAAATGCTAGGTTTTCAAAACTTCACCAGGGACATGCTCCCTCTGACATCAGACCCACTTCCTAATTGATAAAAAAAAAAAAAAAAACCCAAACCACCAAACCAACAGAAACAGCAGCTCATCTTAGCCCCTTCACCTACCTTTTCTTTCTGCTCTCCAAAGCTCGGAAATGATTTTTCACTTCCCTTTACTTACTAGAGCACTAACACATTTAAGGGGGGGGCGGGGGAAGGAAATTCAAATCGTCAACATCATTTTCTTCCCCTATTAATTGTCCCAGAAATATATTGCCGAGGCAAACACATGAAGATTTAATGATCTTTGCACACTTCTGACAATCCCCTCAATGGAATCTAGAATGGATTGTGAGCACCAAAAAATTCACTACAAAGTCATAAATCTCAACAAGCAAGAACTGCAGCTATGTTGTTACATTTATCAAAAAAAATAAAAAAAATAAAGCAGCGCATAAATCTTGCATTCAGTAGTGCCTGGAAGTCAGTTTTAGAACCATCCTCCTATTCAGATACACAGAAAACAGTTTTAGAGGCAAGGGATTGATTTTTAGGCAGAAATATAAATATCTGAAGAGCAATTAAGTATTGGAGTGAATCATGCAAGAGTTTAGAGTCTGCTCTGTGGCTTACTGTGTAAGACATAGCATGATAGGAACCCAATCCAGGGTTCCCACATCATTCTCTATCTTCCATCAACAGGGAACTGCATCTGGACACCACCCAGTAATGAGCGACATACATCACATGGCATAGCAACTTATCCACAGAGCACATTTAGCTAACAGAACAAAAAGCCAAAAATATGCATGGTTTATTATTTCTACAGCCTTCTAAGAGGCCTTTAAAAATGGAAGACTGTCAAACTTAATGCCTTCAAAGGAAAATTAGTTGATTTTAGTTTATATTACATTTAAGAATGTGTTTCATGAACTAATGATGGCTTTTACCAGAAGAAAATAAGCAGGCTCCGTACTTTGACAGTAAACTTTCATTTGACTATTTTAGCAGAAAATATCACTCGCTGTACCATGCAACATGATATAATTGTTTCACATGAAATAGCAATACCAGCTTCTGCTGCACAGTCTAGGAAGGAGAGAACTGAAATCCAGTTGCATAATGAGCTTTAAGGAATGAACTCTACAACCTTCAGAGTTAAATATCAGTACTGTTGTAAGTGTGCAAGTAAACCCAGTATTTATTTTAGTCTCTGCAATGGCTCACACAATAGGGATTTGTAACTCAGAAGAAAAACCCATTGGTGAAGACATTAAGGTGAGCAACTGTTTCCCAAAGAAAAACAGATGCCAAGTACATTCATACTGTAACTCAAATTTGGATCATTCTGGAAGACCACAGAGTTCAATAAATTACAAGCTGCACAAGTAATTCATCTTGGCTTGAAGCACCAGTCACCATTACCTCCTGGTAAAGTAGGATTCCTTAAGGCTAATAACACGCTCTTTCTTACCTACTTTCCTGCTAGCAGAATGTTTACTTACAGGTATGTCATTTTTCACTGGCTTCCAATTTCAGAAATACAGTCAAGAAGCAAATAAAACAAAGCTTGGGTTTTGTATTATATACCTAGTCACCTAGCAATCAAATAAGCCATTTAGAGTCTCCAAAAGATCTGCAAAACGTTCAAACATCCAATACACTTAGAGCAGCAACCACAGAGACTAATGACAGATATAATTATTAAGCTTGCATGTATGTTTAAGAACTATGAGTGATCTAGCTAGTTATTTTGAGCAATAATAAATACAAACTTAATCCCATTCGCACAAACCCAAACCTTAGTAGATCAATTCTACTCTCATTACTTTCAGGTGAATAACAGTATTTCTGTTGTTACGACATACACATCAGAAAAGCCTGGTCTTTGAAGATGTTCATGGATCTCAGCCCAAACAAGTTCATTAGCAAACTTCCACAAAGCACAGGTGAAAACACAGTTTCATAAGCTGCTTAAGCAGATCCAGCAGCTTCTGACAAGAGGTTGACCTGCCTTCACCACACACAATCCTCTTTCTTCTTATAGCAACTCTCGTTCTGTGACACAGCAATCCAGATCAACAAAAGGTCTGATCAGCATAGGATTAAACAAAGACTAAAAGTCTCTAACATATCTTTTTTGGAACTTGATCTGGTTCCAAAGCTCACCTACTTAAGGGAAGCATCAGGGACCAGCAGCCACTGCACAAGGAGAAGAGGAGCACCCCTCTTTGGGAAGAAGCCCACAGCTTGACAGTCATGGTTTTTAACTCACAGGTGCAGTCCACTGGTAGCAGTAACTTTGCTGAAGTGGCACAGACTTGTGTTTACACGAAAGGATACTGTTACAGTTAAGGTACCGAAATTCTTAAACTCTGCATTCAGTTAGTAGCTGTCACAGACACTTCTGAAGGTCATGTAAGTGATTTTTATCCCTCTATGCGACAGTGTCCAATTTCTGAGGTGATGGCCACCACAGCAAAGCTAGTTTACAGGCATCCTGTCCACTCATTTGCTGTCTCCTTATTCTCCAGGACAGCTGACCAAGCAACTCCACAAAGCAAGTCACCTAAGTGGTCCACATTAAAGAGATGACTCATTTTTCCTAAGGTAACTGCTCACAGGGGTGAAAAAACTAGATGGTGTTTAGCTTCTTAAACAGTGTTAAGAGAACCCTGCCTGCTGACTCTTCATTAAGGGACAATATGCTATTTCATGAATACCTGTGCTAGAACATACTTTATAATAGAAGTTATGTGCAGGAGAAATCCCTTTCAACACCAGCTGCAGGGTTTAAAATAAAGCTCCCAGGTTTTATGACATTTCTTGTCCACCAGCCTACAGGGCATATGAAGACTTTCTAATAAAGTCATTTTCTTCAGATCACTAACCAAATTCAAGTCAAGCAGATGCAGACTGGTTTATTGAATTAAATAATATCTATACTTCCCCTTCCCCCCAGACTATCAGTCCATTTTTCCTACGACTAATCTTCTCAAATACTACAAACCTTGTCATGCTGAGGGGTAGCAATTTAAATTAAAACCCACTAACCTTTCCTCTTCCATTACTGCCTTCTCTTGTGTTACATGTGTTTGCTCGTCTTCAAAATAAAACCAGCCTAGTATTAAGAACAAGTGTCACATCTTTATGTACATGTATAATTATGAAACAAATTAAACAGTGGCATCTATTTCTCGAGTAGAGAATGCAGAAATGTGTTGGAGCTATTAGGTACCCTGCACATCTTCCACAGGTACTACCTACCTACCCACTTCCCCCACCGTAACTTTTTCAAGTTTTATCATCACAGTTTTACTTGATGTAGTGTAGAAAATACCAAGTTCCATGACATGCTTGCTCTTATACAGTCAGTCATTAGAAAGACTTAGTAAACGTGTTCGGAAATGTTTTCAACAAAACATTTTTCTTCTCCCAGCTTGCCTTCTGCATCCTCTATGTGCATCTGACTCCTCAACACCTAGACATTACAGTGACTTTGCCAAGCCTCCCTGCTTGGAGACCCTCTGTGCAAGCATGCCTGAAGCCACAGCATCCAACTCCCTGAGCAGGATCCCTCGTGCTGCTCTGACAGCCCCCAGCAAGCCACAGGGTGGAGACAGGAAAGGAGTTCCAACAGGAGGAAGAAAAAACCCTCAGCCTCTTTTCGGCAGTGATTAAACTTTAATATTTTGCCGACAGCTGAGGCAGGGGTAATAAAATATTTGCTTTATTCCCTGAAAACATAGTAGTTCTTATGAAGTCACTCAGCAGTCACACATGACCCCTTTCTCTAATCCCCACACTTAAAGAACAAACATTCATCCTCAAGGAGATCTAGAAGCAATAGTGAAAAATAAGACTTACAACTGAAATAAGAATATTTAACCATGTTAATTGCTTTTTTCTGCCTTCCCCCAGCTGAACAATATTTAATTCAAACCTATTACAAAGCAGAATAGAACACTTAAGTAGACTTCAGTGGCTATTTATGCAATCTCACTGTTCTGCACATTGCAACAGATAATGGTTATGAATGTTACCTGAAGAACAAAACCATCCAACTGAAGACAGTAGGAGGGTAAGTTCTTAAGACAGTATCACAAACTCTTGCTCTGCTCTATAAACAGAACTCCTTCCATCTCTGCTTGACCACACTCAAGTGAAAATTTGAGTAAATTTAAGATTTAAGCACTATAAGAAGCAGGCACACGTACACATTTACCCTACTAGAGCACATTTTTGTGTATCCTACCTTTATCCCTTTATCTTCTTTTTAAGGAGGATACTCTAAGGAGTTTATCAACAATATCTTTATAGAGGCCTCAAAAATGTTAAGGTAGCTGAAATAAATGGATAAAAACATACAGTCTTCCTTATATAAATGCTGTTTTAAGTATTCCATAATCTTCAGATCTTCCACCTTTACTAGGCAGATCAGCATTACACTTATTCAAGCTTCAGGATGGCTTTGACTGTTTCTTCTCCTGCCCTTTTTTTTCCCCCCAATATGGCCAAATTACTTTAATTGATACCGATATACATTAACTTTCCACATACATGTATTTGAACATGGAAAATACACCACTACAACAGACTTTACAGCAGCTTGAGAGTTTAGAGTTTCTTTCATTTTTTGGGGGGAGGGGAAAGGGGGTAGAGGTGGAGTGAAAGGATGTTTGGTTTTTGTTGGTTTTATGTTGTGGGGTGGTTTGCTTGTCATGGATTTGGGGTTTTTTTGTTTGTTCTGGGTGGGTTTTTTCCATTTTCTGACTCTTGTGTCCTTATTGCAGGTGCTGGTAAGAATCACCACTTTCCAATTACAGGTAGAAACAGGCACAGAGCTAACGCTTCTGTTATTTTCTGGAGATTCAGAAGTGTTTTTGAAGAGTCATGATACAATAGCCTTAAGTCTCCATGCAAATAAATAATATATTGCTATGCATATAGAGGAGGAAAGGCATTCCATTCAATATGTATCCCTTTATGAGATAAGGTAGTGGCTTTTGAGATCAGTATTAGAACTGCACAAGAACAGTCCTTTGGAAAGATGAAAGCAATTTAGGAATGAGTCAAATATCTTACAGAATTTAACAAAGTGCAAGTCTTACTGAAAGCAACTGTAATGCTCCTACACTTTTAACTAAAGGTGTAAGGCCTAATATAAAAAAAAAGGGAAAAGGGCTCTGACAGTGGCCATCCTATTCAGCCACCAAAGGAAATTCCCTTAGCACAAGCAGAACTGAGCAGAGAAAAAGCAGAGATGTCAGACTATCTTTTAGGCTGTTACACACCACACTTATAAACAGAAATCAAAGGTAGTAAAACCTGACTACAGACTATTACAGTGTAATTACACAGTTTGTTATTCTTGAATAGGTCTTCCAGGAATCTGGTAGGCTCCCCAAAATTTGCTTAAGCTTCCTTTCAACCTACTTCACTACATTACTCCCTTAAGTCTAGTACTAGATTTTGTTATTACAATGGATTGGATTATTACAAAGGATTAACAAGTGAGTTTCAACTCTATCACATTATCATTCTGGAAGAAACATGAAATAGAAAACATGGACTGGAAGGGACATCCTGGGTCACCAATTTAGTTGTCTAATGTTAGAAGCAACCACAGCAACTAGCCCACTTTCCTTCATACATCAGAGGAAAATTAGTACACCCAAGTATTTATTATGACACAACAATGGTCTTAGCAGTTTGTAGGGGCAGGAGAATGACCACCAGTACAAATTCTCCCCCCACCCCCATCTACCTCTGCCTTGCATTACCTGGTCTATGCATATTGATTACAGATGGACTTCAGAATGTGTAAGCTACTAGATGTTCTCATCTCAGCAATGACTCTGCTAAATATGAAGCAGATGTGCATGCTCAGCCCTTAAAGCCCTATCAGCTTTTATGACTCAAAAGAAAATTTACTTCTGGGAGTTAAAAAGCTTTTTCTTCAAAGACATGATATTTGAAAGTTCTTTGCCCATAAATAACCTGGCTTCTGTAGAAATTAATATTTCAGAAACAGAATACCATTACTCATCAACAGCATGTTTTCAGTTGTCTTTAAAACAGGATTTTTTAAAAAGCCACTACACCATAATGAAGGAAGAGATCACTCTGGATTGCCAAATGCTTTTCTCTGCAGTTGGATACAAGCCCTATCCAGTTAAGTCCGTATCACCACTATTCCATGAGACATTGGAGAGACTGTTCTACTGTACTCTTTCTTCAAGTCTTCTTTCTCCAAACAAAAGTAATGCCTGAAAGTATAATGGGTTAAGTTTTCTCAAGCCCCAAGTTCATATAAGCATCCAAACAGCTAAGCAGTAAAAGTAACCAGTGAACTTTTCATTTCGAAAATACAGATTTATCCTTTTAAAGGCTATTTGACAAAGTTCAGAAAAAAACATCACAAAAATCCTGCTTCAGTAACTAAGACAGCACGTATAATCAGGAGGAATTCTTGTATATTTATTAATACAACACAAAAACTTAATGTAACTTTTTTTTTCCCCCCATACATTTAGAGTTGCAATGCAAGCTTTCTAATGTTTCGAATGAGGAAGAATTAGGTAAGGTTTTCACAATTAAAAGCTTTGTGTTAATTTGAACACAGCATTATGTTTGCATGAGTTTCTACATATTTCTTTTAAGTAGTTAATAAAACAAAGCCCATACAATAATAAAGACATTTTGATCTTGGTTGAACCAGCAGAAGGGTTAAAAAAGCCTATGAAAGACAGTCTTCCATCATGTCTTATACTTGAAGAAAAATTTTTGTCCTTTAGTTTTTCAACTAATCTATCAAAATCAGACTCAATCCGTAAAAGCTCTGTCGTAATGAACAAAGCAGCAAAGTAGATGTATACTTATTAACTTGCCTATAGGAATATTGCCTAGCTAGAAGCTGATATCAACTCTGTACCATAAACTCTGAACAGTTACTACAAAGTTACCAGCAAAGCTATATATTCTTTATATTCGCAAAACTTTTGTGCACAAGGCATTTTAGTACCATATTTTTAAGGTATCTTATCCACTACCTATGAAAATATATACTAAAAATGACACTGGTTTGCATATTACAAGACATATTTGAATACAGATGCACTCAGTCTGCATACAGAAGTGACCCTTAGATATAAGAAAAGATTGTACAAATGGGCAAGCTACAAACAAGCTTCAAGTAAGAAAGATGCATCCATTGATGCAGAAATAGAAGTTCAGAGAGAACAACAAAGGTGGTGATGGGGGAAGAGCTATCCAGTAAAGGAAAAAACATACACAAATTGCCACCCTGGTTGTTGCCAGGTTGCAGTGCAGTGGGGTTTAAGATGCAAGTGGTAACATACAACAGAAAGCTCAAAGCAAAAGCATGCACCCCACAAGTCCCACACACTGAGCAAAACTACATAAGGTTCCTTAAAGCACTGAAATGCCTTGCTACGTTACTGTCTCCAATAACTAGAGTACTAACTTTAAACTTGAATGACTGACTTCATATCACTTCATGATGCAAACCAACTATCCAAGCAAAAGTGTTTTGAAGTGGAACTCAGCTATACACACAGCTAATACCACTGTCAGAATTTTGTATCCTTTTCTTGGCAAAGGACTCCTTTTCCTACTGCCATTCACTGAGCATCCTGCTAATTGTGAGGAGCTAGCTAGATATAGAGAGCACAGTATTCTCTTGCCTTTTTTAGATCAAGCTCAGTAAAGATTTGCTCAGTAACAGGAACTTAGTAGCCTATAAGTAAAAGAGCAGAGCAGTTCAAAGCCTGAGGCTGCAAATGACCACACTGTATTGTCTACTCCAATTACTATGGAGATATTGTACATTTACTTCCATTCAATTACTATTATTCAAGTGTTTCTTTCTGTAATGGTGAGATTCAAATATCATGCATTTGACTGCAAAAATTAAGGTGGTAGATTAACATAGCTAAGGCATTGCTTTCAAGAGACAAATCATAAAGCAATATTCTTCAAAAAACAAGTACTTTCCAGCCTGCTTATCCCTAGCACAAGGAAATACTGACAGGGCACTTAGTGACTGGTGGAAAATTAATTTGGGTCACTCTACAGTATGGTTGCTATAGCAACTGCATGCAAAATGTAGTAGGCACGCTCTTCATCAATGTTAATATAACATCAGCCTTTCTTCACGAATTTTTAATCAATGTAAAACAAAGTATGTTTCATAACTAGTTATAAATTTAAACTCAGATGGTCAACTCTGTTGAATAAATGTCACCACCTCCTCCTTGCTGCATACAGCAATCAATCACGTCATCTTTATTTCTCAGGAAACAATTTTTACACCTGAATGTCACATAAAAATAAGCACATCTGACTAGTAGGGGGAAGGGTCAACTTTAAGGATGCATGAATTTAATACCTGTGGGGGTTTTTTTATACAGTAAAGCTCTGGGCTAAAATCAAACTCAGTATCACCAGTTTAAACCAAAGCAACTTTGCTGGCTTTACACAAGTAAGAAACACATTTATTTGAACAAGAGGTCAGATTTTTTTTTTTTAAAAACACAATCTGGCCTCAAAAAGACATACTTTTGACCAAACATCATGGGAAGTTAGTGCCTGGAGCCAAGAGCAGTTTTTACATATACATACCAAGTTTCTTAGCTTCTTTTTCAGATTATTATTTATTTATTTTAAGGTGAACTTTCATTGTTTCAGAGTCTGCTTTAACTCTTAAATCTAAATGTGGATGAGCATTAAGACTAGACTTTTCTGTCAGCTACAATTACATCACAGAACCAAAAAGGCTTGAGCTATAAAAAGCTTGAGAATCATAGCTTGTTTCCTAGACAATGTTAGACTGATTTAGTTTTATATCTTACTCCAAACATAGTACACAGCTATATAAATATATACAACTGAAAGAATCCTTGATGCTACAACAACACTCAAAAAACCAGAAGAGTCTCCCACTCCCTCAAAAAAAAAAAAAAACAAACTATTTCCCTCTTTTCCACTGACAATATATTATACAATTATTCAAACCAACACAAAACCAAAGCTGGCATTTTACTTCACACAGTAGTTCCACATACCATAGCAGAGTCATTAATACAGACTTTTGCAGAAGGTTACCATCTTTGAAGCCTCCTCCAAGAGCACAAACTAAGACATCAGCACATAGCCATGGTGGATTAGCATACAAGATTATAGCAATGATGTGGCTTTGTTGAGCATTATGCTACTGCAAAATGTCAATGCACTGAGGGCAATTATGTTGCTTGATGTTTCACAGAGCCTGAATGTGATCTTGGGGTCTGCTAGCTTCCCTCAAGACAAGTTTGTATTCAGTTGATTGAACCAGAGATGGCTTAAAACAGATCTCCACTTCCTCTGGGCTGTTTCCCAGGTAAGTTTAGTCAAACAAGCAAGCTGGTTTTGAACTGTAAAGTCATCACATGGCTGCAGTTGATCTTGATACTTAAAACTCAAAAACTATATTCAAAGCTTTTTATTTGGCAGAACTGTCCCAATCTACAAAACTGGAAAAGGACAAAACTCTTATCCTTTGGTGTTACACCAGGCATTAATGTGCCTCTGTGTCATAAACCAGGTTCAAAGGCTTTAATCTGGATTAAAAAGGAAGAGTCCCAATAGCCATTCCAAGTACGTCATTAAGACACAGCTAAATAGTGTTGGGGTTTTTTTAATTTATTTTACAGGAGTTGGAACTCTAGTACTTCAAAAGGTGTTAGTTTCCATAACTCTACTTATAGTTGTTCCTAGTTCTTCAGGATCAGAGTAACTACAAGCTTTTATTTCTTCCTTTTCAAACAAAGATAACAAAACATCCTTTTAAACCAAATAAATTGGTTCTGTAGTAAACAGCATATCATCAAGAACAGCAGACTAGCGGAACTTCTTTGTTAGACCAATGCACTTCAGTGCTTGGTTTTCAAGAGGTGGCGGGGGGGCATGGTTGGTTTGTTGTATTTATTCAACCACTAAGTGGTAAGAAGGGACATATTTCACCCCTGTTATTACAAATCTGCCATCGTCTAACAAGTACATACACAGTTGAAGACTAAACAAAAAATAAGGTTTTGGATATTAATCAGCTATTAGCATCTTCCACTGTAATATATTTGCATCTAAGAATACTTTAATTTTGGGGCATTTTTCTCCTTAAAAATTCTCAATGCATCCGTGCCCACCTGATAAAGAAAAACACAGACAGCATAATGCACACAATTTAAAGCTGGAGAGAATCAGGATGTTATTCTATTCTTAAGCCCAATTTCAAATTTAGATTGTCACTCTATTAGACAGAGGCACCCTATTGAAACAAGTAAAAGTAGTTTTATGAAAAAAAATACCCACTTGAAGACAAAATCTGAAGCATAAAATTAAAGAGTCAAAACAAATTGTATAAATAATTTCTAGTGAAATAGATGCCAAGTGTTCATGGTTGATATACTGCACTTAAGTTTTGAATTATCTGAATGACATTTGGGATGAAAAAGGTGTTATTTTATACAATAAGATTATTGTCTAAATAGAGAGCTTTTCCAAGGCTGTTTAATTATTTCATAACCACAATAGTCTGGCTTTTTAGGTTAAGCAAATAATGCTTTGAGTTTAGAGAAGTTGAGAACAAACAGGTTCAATTCAATGACTCCTTATCAGCATGACAAGCTTCTAAGTGCACAAAAAGATGATACTCCCCAAATCTGTCATTATGGACCCTTACAGAAGAACCCACCAGGAGAGATTACAGTTTTACTTCTAGATCCTCTAACAATTCCTATCCATTCCTTGTTCAGTGGCTAGCAGATACATAGCCAAGCATTTTATGTTATCTGTGTTTTCCACCTATGTAATTACAGACATAAACCCTGAATCTGGATTTCTTAGCTAACTGGCAATAATGAGTTGGGAAACAAAAAGGCCCTTCTTTTTTCTTTCCACACAACAGTTTGTAGTACTCAGATTTAAAATTCAATTTAGCTGACCTGATTGACTGGACACCTTTCACAGGCATTATTGCTGTTCTATCCCCTAAGTAATCAAAGCCCCTACACTCTTCAGTGGGGGAGCTTCCCAAATCCTGTTTGTTGAAGCTGTTACGCTGACAAACTGAAGCACTGAGGGGTTGAAATTAAATTCAAATCCTCCATGGCAACAGTATAATTTGAGTCCACGTCTATCATATTTTATGTGAACCTTCTTACAATTAAGCAATTATATAAGAGATCCAGCAAGGATGCTGCACTCTAAGTTAACAGACACCTTCAGACAAGAAGGAAAAAACTTGTCTTCAAATCCTGACAAGTCTTAGACTTGGCAACAGTGAATGGTTCAGCATCTGAGGTGAGTCAGATTAAGACCAGAAGCACAACATAAGGCAGTTAGGGAACATAAGCAACAGAAATTAAAGCACTTCTGGCATATCCAGGGTTTGTGACAGTTGAGCAGAATTGGATGGTCTAAATTTGAGTTTCAGGCAAAGCTATTAAAATCCCCTAACAAATATCTTAGATGTTTAAAACAAAACTGAGGAGTTTTTCTGTACTGCAGAGAACCAAAGAGAGCAAATAGCAGTACTTCAAAGGGCTGCTGTGGAAATAAACGTATTACACCTTATGAAGTGCTCACTAATTTGGTCAGAGAGGATATTCAGAATGAACAAGTTGTGTTGAAAAATAACTGCAACAATCAAAAGGTTTCAAGTTGGAAGCACTATGCATTTTTAAGCACATACCCTTTAGTGGTTCAGAAGACAAAGCTGTAAAAGGAAGAAAAAAATCCAAACTTAACACGTGGGCCAGATATCAGTTATCCATCACATTCGATATCGCAGGACAAGTTTAGCATATGCAATGTATCAAATCAGTAAGTTACAATGGATTCCTGCTGGTAAAAGTGAATGAATCAAACAGCAAAGGTCTGCCGCAAATCTAGTACATGACTTATAGCTCAGCTGGCTTTGACTTCATCTAAGCAGCACAAAAAGCAACATGCAAACCCTAGCATCATGAGGCATTTCCTGTTCCACAAAGTTTGCTTAATGTAGTGCTTTGAGCCCTAACTGAAATAAAAAAAATACACCACACTATTGTGCTCAGCATAGTACGATTAAGTGCTTAAACTGTGAACAGAGTGCGTATCCAGTAGGACGTTAATTTAACTGAAGCCAAGGTGACTGTCAGTATGCTCGCTCTATCACTCAGTTTCCAACCCGAACTTCAATAAACACACAATGGCATCTACACTATCGCCAACTGAAAACATTTCACAGCCCTCGCAGGCAGCAGTCTCAAAAGCCTGCATTATATTACATACTTGTTCACACAACAAGCTTGAAAACTGGAAGAAGGATGAATACCTTCATTATATTTACATAATTAGCGACCTTATTAACTTGGCCCTTCAGACATTAAATCCTTATCTTTACTCTTCTCCCCAAGTTTATTGCATGGACTGCTTAGCATAATTACAGCTTAGCATAATTGTAACTTACTAACATCATTGTAGTTCAAGGCCTGCTTGCACATAGATTAGGGGTTGCCATTCCAGAGGCAAAAACTGACAATAAAAAGATAACCTGGACTGACATCTGACAAGTGAAGTACCTGACTTTGAACCACAGTTCAAATAACCAGCAATTCAGTTTTAAACAAAGCCCTTAGGAACACATGAATTGAAGCAGCATATTTCCTCCCCCACAGTCTTAAACCATAACACTATGAGACAATGCAAATTATTTATATATGAAAATACGTATCACTAATGCTAAATTCTATATACAAGTACACATATGAAATGCCATTACATATAAAATCCATTAAAACTAATAAAAAAGAATGACAGAGCTCCTACAAAACACTGGTTTCTATCATGGCATATTAACAATTTACATCTATTTACAAGACACAGAAAGAATACAGTCACAGCTACTTTGTGGTCAGTGAACCTGATTTTTTATAGATATATATATATATGAACCTGCCTCAGTTTAACATCTTGAATTTTACAGTTACAAGCAAGTGAAGAAACAGAGGGAATACATCTGGTCAACATTTGGCCAGTGATTAAATATATCACTGTAGGAAGTATTTAAAAAAAAAAAAAAAAAAAAAAAAAAGGACACTACACTGACTCCCAATATCAGTCACAACTATGAAATTTGGGCATGGTTTAGAGGGCCATGCAAAGCTATCTGTGAGAAAAAAGCCTCAAACCAAATGAAGGTAACATTAAATTTAAGTTGGTTTGTTTATCAAGGGCACATGACAAACTGAATGTAATAGCTGTTGATTAACAGGAGAACTCTGATCAATATATTGATTTAATAAGTATATAGCAAACCAAATTTTTGCAGTTGCTCCCTTCATGCTATCGCCCATGATAAGTGAAAAAGATTAAAATATGCAATGGTTCTCACATTATTCATATAACTATGTAAGATAGCCTAGCTGCGCAGACTAATTGCCTGAAAGCCCATTAATACAGCAGGACTTAACAGAAAGAAGCAAGAATTTTATTTTAAATGTCATATTACTAAATTGACTACAGGTAAAATTTTACAGAAGACAATGTCCTGACTATTTTCTTAGTCTCACAGGAGAACAAATCAGGCCATTTCAAGTAGTTAATATTATACACATGTGTATTAGCTGACATTTGACCTACCTACTCTGCACAATTACTGTATGTAGTAGTCACAGTGTAGTTAGAGAAAATATTCATAGACTTCAAAAGCATGAACAGGAGTGCCTAATTTTAGAAACAAAAATTGCAGTGTCAGAAAAGACTCAGAAACCAATAACTGTTCATACCTGCACCCCAATCCCATTTTACCTGGTCCTGATAAAACAGATTTACATCACATTAGAATGGTTACTGGGTAGTGTCTGTAACACCAAAAACTATCATGCAATGCTAGAAGTGGCAGGTACAGCTATCTAAATATTTGTATTTCAGATCAGGGTCATGATTTCAGGTACCTCTCCCAGTAGTCCCTGTACACAGGTCCCAAGAAGCCACAAAATGTGCTTCTTCTGCATCAAAATAAACTGAAGACTGTGCTCCAAGGCTGCCCCTAGGCACAAACAGGCATTCAGGCCAGTGGGTCTGAAGTCTGTCAAAGATTTTAAGATAAATCATTAAATCTGTATACCGTAGACACAAGGTCATCAGGTCTGACTGCTCTGCTCTACAGCTCTCCACCTATTTGTCCACACCACTTGCAAAGGGTGACATGGCCCTAATTAATGATGGGTCTGGGCTCAACCAGTTTCTGTAGTGTGAAAGGATCCTTTTTATACCTGCATATAACATAATAAAAATTTGCATTAGAGAAATGGTCACAATCATGCATTTTATCATTACCATTAAAAATGGTTTTATTTTTGCTTTACTCAATAAGGATACAAAAGCTTAATTGGTATTATTTGCTCTCTGGATTACAATATAATCATTGATATGATTGTTATGTTTAGTGCTGTTAATTCAAAACATACAAATTATCAGAACTTTCATATGATCTTTATGTTCATAACATGCTAAGAATAATGCAACTTGATAGTAGTAGCACCAAACTGAATACTGCTCAAAGCTGGAGCTATAGCCCTCCAGCTACAAAAATGCATAAACATTAAAAAGAAAAAGTATTTGAAAGATAAAATTTGAAATAGCACTACTAGGTAATTGTTAATTTTTCCCATTTAAATAAGTTACTTTAGCTGGAAATAACTTTTTGCTGATAAAACAACAAGCTCCTGTTTAACCTCCAAGATTAATATGCTAGTTTAATACATGCATAAATTAGTGTTGGAAAGTGTACTGTAAATACATATTTATAAACACACAGCAGTCAAAGTTTATGCAACTGCAAACTGCATTTATCTGCTGACTCAGATGTTTTGTTTGCTGAGTAGAATATAACTATATTGCACAGGTTGCACTATCACTTAATACAACATTACAACATCAACTAAGAGAGCCTTTTCCAGTGAAAAGAACCGACACATGCTGTTTGTACTCAATGCTGAGAGCAGAGTAGATCAGTCATTTGCCAACAAGAAGTCCAAATAAAACAGGAGATCAAACAAAAAACCTGTTTCTACCATATTAGCAGCATTTGATTACTTGATTTCTCAGGTGTTTAAAAGTGGTAACTATCTGTACAGAAGTGAGAACCTGTACTTTTATCTAGAAATCCATCCAGTGGCACTACAGGATTAGCAGCTGCTCTTTATTTGCTTCAACATATCACCAATGTGCAAGACTTCAGTGGCTTAATTAGCCCAACCAGACAGTCATGTTACTAAATTTGTGGCTTTTTTCTTCTTCAGGAATTTGTGCTTGACTTTAATTCACAAAACAAGTCTATATAAATGTAAAACACCACCACACACACTCCATTTACAAATCTAGAACATAATTCTGTTTTCTCTAGACACAAGATACCACATTCCATTATTTTTTCTCCTTAAATTGGGGGACCAAGACCTGGTTTTGCAGCTCATATTTATTCAAAGAATTTCCAAAATACCAATTCAGCATTTAACACCCTGACTCACAGTTCCACATAAAGCACAAGACTGCAATTAAAATCCTCTCATTCATGCTTTGGCGGGCACCTGGCCTCCAGCCTGGGCCAACCCACCACAGACCTCCCATCTCAGAAGAGAAAGGAGAATAACAATGACAATCAAAAACACAAAAAGCCTTTTCTAAGAGGAAGAGCTTAATAACTGGGACTGTTCAACTGAAAAAAGAGCCAACCATAGCAGGACATTACACAAGACATAACAGTCATATTCAAAATGGAAGGTGAGCAAGCAACACCACACTGTTCATAATTTTTCCCCCCATACAAGGGCACAGGAGCCTTGAATAAAGTCAAAACAGGACACAAAGAGACAATTTTTCTCACTGCCCACAGTTGAGTTGTGGCTGCTGCTTATTTCAAAGCAGGATTAAACAGTTATATGGAATTAAAGTCTAGCGATAGCTATCAAAAGCAGACACCACTTGTAACTCAGGAAGCCACCGGCCACAAATGTTTAAAGTACTCTGAAACAGTCTTACTATGTGCTTACCTGTACTAATACTCTGTCTAGCAGTCTCCAGAAATAGGTGCCAGACAAAAGAGAATAATGGGCCATATGGACATTGATTCTTGTATTAGTTAATGCACATTAACCCAAAGGCACACCCAGAGCCATTTATGAAATACCTGATTTATTTGGTCAAATGACACCCTCCTTGAAAACTATTGGTGTCCTCAGACCTGATAAGATCATGAAGCTCTTTAGTTCAATCACCATAAAAGCAAGTATTCACCACAGTGTTGTATCCCCAGCTGAATTATATCTACTCCTGAATCAGTTACAGCTGGTATGAAGCTTACTCGAGGCACAGACAATGAACCATAGGAGAACAGAAGAGTACAGAATAATTTACTTGGACTTGTTTTGTCTTGGTCATCACTTAAGTTCTATTGTCAGGTAATACTGCAAGTTCCCACATATTGTGTTATACCTTGAGCAGAACAAACGGGAAGTGCAAACACATTTATTCAAAGGGTTTTTTTTGATAGTGCTACAATATACAGCAAACTTTTCTATGACTACTGTGGGAACAAGAGGAACCAGCTAGGGAAACAGCTGAATCAAATATGTTACTATGAAAGGTTTGCCTGCCACTTTTACCCCACCACCCCCAATAACTGCATTTAACTTCTGAGATCTTAAGGCAATCTTAAGGTATTAATTTTTCTTCAAAATTTCATAGATCTGCAAAGGAATTTCCATTATGAAAAGTTCAAACCTTCCAACAGACACATTTCAGACCACCTAAAATAGAAAATGCAGATAGTTCAAATAATTATGTAATTCACAAGCTATAAAACATTGTATGAATTTACAAAGTAATACATCTCTAGGAGGGGGAAGAAGTAGTGTTTTAAATTTTGAGATTTTAATGCTAAAGTAACTTAATCCTCTTATAAAATAAAGTTTCAGCATGAAAACCAAGAAGTATCAACATAACTCAAACAATTGATAATGTAGCAGTTATCACATAAAAGATACAAGTACTTATAATCACCTGGATATTAGGCACTGCCAAAGCCACATTCAGCATTCTTGAGTAAAGAAGCATTCTGGTATTTTTTTTTAAACCAAAACTATCTACATGCTGAACAAATGCTTTATAAATTCAAACCCATGCAAGATTCCCCAACATGAGCACCATGTTAAGACCCAATCCTGCCACGCTTCCTGCCCCGGCACAGTTTTCATTGCAGACAAAACTCTGACACCGAGACAAGCTTTGTTCTCCAGTAGCTCTTTGTTCTCAAGCTTTGCCATCAGAAATTATTTTGATTTTGCAGAACTAGCAAAATTATAAAACCTTTAAGCTTCCATTTCTCTCAAAACACATTAAGATAGAGCTCCAAAAGTCTTGGAAAACTGGCACTTTGTAAAAGCAGCTATCATTTTTCACACAAGGGTAGGGTAAGTGAAGAACAGTAGGACTGTGCCAACAAGTTTCAAATCCACTCTCCTATTCAGATTACACAGCAGCAGGTGTATAACAAACTCAGAAATTAACACCTTGCTTTAAAGCCATCTTGGGCTACTTAAAGTTACTTATCTTGAATATATGCTACATTAAGTTGTATCAACCTTGGTCACAGCAATTAAAATTAATTCCAAATCAACATCAGTTAATCATATATAATTTTTTTTTTTTAATTGGTCCCTTCTAGGGTTTGCACTCACACATAGGGCAAAGGTTCTCCATTGAAGGTGCATCACTGAAGCCGTTATGTGTTTTCTCTTCACACCTGAGCTAGCAAAGTCAAGGAAGAGCAGTAACCCGCACTTACCCTGCCAAAATTCAGCTTCAACACCAGGCAGCATCCTTAAGCCACCGACCGAAGCGCAAAGCCACAGAGACCCCCACCCCGTCCGCGGAGGGGGCTGAGGTAAACTGCCGCCGGGCCTGGAGGCGGGATTGCCGCACCGAGCACTGCAACCGCCTTCCGTCACGATTTCTACTTTAAAAGCAAGAGGAGCTTCTGAGTGACGCAAAGCGCCTCCGAGGCATGTTTGCCGTAGCGATTAAGGCTCATTTTCTTACAAGAGACAAGCGTTACCGGTGGCCGGGGCAGCAAGCCGCCTCTCCCCTACCCTTGCCACAACGGGCAGGGATGTTCCCACAGCAGGCGAGGACCTCCAGGCATCGAAACAAACCCGCTACACCTGCAAGGCCCCGCAGGAGACAACACTGCTCCCACACCCCGGGGGGGGGAAGTCTTTTTTTACCACAGCACCGGCCAGAGCTCCTCCAGCAAAGCCTTTCCCTCATGAGCCGCAGCCCAGCTTCGCACCTGCCCAGAGGCTCCCAGCACAGCAGCCCCCCCAGAGAAATGCCTGATACCAGTCTGCAGCCACCGCCAGGCTGGGTGACACCTGTGGAAAGGCGCGGTGCTGTCCCGCCCTCAGTCTGCACCTGCAAAATTAAACAGCCTCCTTCGTCCTTCCACACTCACCTCTCCCTTTTCTTCCCCTGCCAGGTGGGGTGAGCAGCTGAGGGACCTCAGTCTGAGGCACATTTTCACCACCCTCCACCCGCCCTGATTAATCTCTTATTCCTTAATCTCACATCTCCAATTCATCTTCCTTGCACCGTTGGCCCAGAGCTTGACAAACTACTCGGGGAGGCGTTACCTCCGAGGTGAAGGATAAGCGTATTCCTCCTGTGTGTTCTTCTCTAGACTGAGCAGCTCGGTCACGGTGGGAGCAGGGGTTTGCTTTGGGACCCCCTCGCCTGTGGCCAGCAGCGTACTGGGGAAACCATTGCTGGAAATGGTTCAATCCTGCATAAATTCCTTATGGCTGTACCGGCCTCAGCCAATTCCCTATTCACAACTACGTTTTGAGGGTTTTAGCACGCATATTATGGATTTCACTTAGCGCTGGTTCAAGTTCTGTGTTATTTGGTCAAAATGTGTCACAAAGCTTTACTTTAAAGCCATGGTAACAACACTATTAATTTTCTTAAGCAAAACTGTAATCTCAGGAAAATACATTCAGTGAAGATCCAGCACTAAGAGCAGTTATCTTAGGGGTACGAGTAGCCACAGATAAAAACTACTGTAACGTGCGCGCTTTGCTTTCCAGGTATATTGTGTTCTGTTCCCCGAAACCAGGGAGCCACGCTCGGCACTGAAACTGGCTGACTGACACATCACAAATTAATTCAATATTCTTTTTTTCAATATTAAGATACAAATGGTAGGTCGTTACGAGGAGGTGGCTATTCAGAATGGTCTGATATTACATCTGTGTTAACACTTCAGTGTTTAGCTAATTTGATGAGCCATCCGTTGCAATCTCCACATTCCTGATTTGTCAGATAAATCAGGCAAAGGTTATCTTCCTCCCGACGGCATCCCACGCTTGTGAACCAGAGGAGAACTCAAAACACACATGCACATTTGTGGGGGTTTGCAATCACATTTGTTAGGGAAAAAAAAGATACAAATGGTAAAAAAAAAATCACAAATGCTGTCAGACCAGGGATACAGTTTTAAATCAGATAAATTTTCCTGAATTATTTTTTACCATAATGACCCAACTCCCATTGCTGTTACTTTTCTTATCCTCCTAAGCTTGGTATTACTGCCTCATGTTGCACCTAAAAAATAATCTAAAATAAAATATCCATACATTAACACATCTTAATTGAGCATAACAAAGTGATGACAGTACAGCCCTGAAAACAGTTAAAGACCTAAATTCAGAAAGCACTATTTTAAGGAGATAGAGCTGTTCTGACAAAAGTCAGAATAATGTGTACCATGTTAATGTGCTAGGACATCATCCACAATGGGATATTTAAACATTCCTTTGCCATATTTGACAAAGCAATATTAATTTTGGCTATAGCAAATTAAAACAAAACAAAACAAAAACCCAGCAATAACAACAAAAAACCCCACCAAAAAGCCCCCCCCTCCCCCAAAGAAACCAAAACAAAAAACCTACAAGCTGTGTTTATAAATTGTTTAACATTTAAATTAGATATGAGAAATTTATTGTAAGAGTTCATTGTAGGGAAAATTAACTTTTAAATCTGGGCTACAATAAGGTTTTCATTTTCTATGTTGAAAAAAGAGTTTAACGAGGTAGGTTAGGTTGTTAGATTTTCAACAAACACGAATTCAGCAGATGGCTGGAAGCTGCACTTTTGATGCCATTTCCCTATATGACTAGAACAAGACATAATGCTAAAGCTAGAGCTAGGGACCCAGGTATGGCAAGATTTGGCCATTTTATTACTGTATGAAAGGTACAGTACCATCTCTACCTAATCTCTTCCCAAAACAATGAAATAATTAAAATCTCCATCACTGAATTAACCTCATTCCTCTCCACCAATTCTACCCAGTGATGTATGTAAATATTATTGTCGTCTTTTATACATGAGAAAATAAGGCACAGGCAAAGAAATGCCTCCAAATCCAAATACGTAGCAAAGAAGTACAACACAAATATTTTGAAGAAGCTGGGGTCTGGATCTGGATTGTCCAAATATAGGTTTATATATTATTGCAGATTAGCAAACCAGAGTGTTAATACTTGCAGTGTTCTAACAGTGAAAGCATGAGATAGCCTCCTTCTCCCTCCCCCATCACAACAACTTTTGCATATGGAAACAAATTGCAGTTGAAGAATTAAAATATTTTCTTGAGAGGCAAGGGTTTATAATCTTAGCTGTGATGCACAGTACAGAGCTTAACATCTTGCGGAATGTAAGGGTATTTGTTGCACAGCAATTTCAGCTATATTGCCAGCTCGATTATCACAGTACAGTGCTGGCAAGCGCAGCTTTTTTCTGTATGAGAATATCTCATGGCAGATTTCATGGTTGCTAGGTAGCTGTACAGCTCAAGGGCCCTGAAGGAAGCACAAATGCTGCAAATTGGTGGTACCCAATCAACAGTCAATCTGTTTAAGGTCCATTACTTCTCATTACCTTTTAACCATTATTTACTTTCTATTAGTTCAGACAGGATGGTTGTAAAAAGGATGGCTGAATAGGGCCAACAGAATAGACACTTTTTCGAGCCAATGCTGATTATTTTTGGTATAATTACACAATCCATCAAAAGATAAATACAATCTCCAGTCCAAACTGGCATTGTGTCTAACTTTGTACTGGCTGCTCATGGACATATTTGAAATGTGATGATAGGAAAGAAGGAGGAACAGGGTGTTTCCATTCATACGGAGCCTTCACTATTAATTCACTCTTTAGGACGTGCAATACCTGCCTGCATAACCTACCTGTAAAGCCAGCACTGCAAACCTGACACTTTTCTAGGATATTCCTAATGAAAAGTTGAGGCGGGATTTATAATGGTAATGTTTTGATAATTGTTTAATTATTGAGACAAGTCCTTTTCTGTATCTGTACAGCCTGAAGAGATTAGCAGTGTTTCTTGAGGGATGAAGTCGTCATAATGATTCTGATTTTCAGAGTGGTGAGCTCTGCAGGACCAAATGTAACTGTGTAAGGCTACAAATGCTTGGCTGAACTTCATGGCCAAGATCACAACTACTAGCTGTCTTCACAGCCTGCGTAATTCACTCATGCACTTTTTTTTTGTTGTTTTGTTTGAATAACTGCACTGTTGTAGCAGCCTACTACATAATCATAAAATGGCTGCTGCTGTTTTGTGTCTGTTATTTGCAAAGACAGTACAGCTGAGTTTTGATACGACCACTCTGGCATTGCAAGTCGGTTTTCAGAGTGTCAGTCAAGTTTATCCTTTCATTGAGAGCGGAGAATGGGAGTGGGGGAGAAAGGGGGACCAGTTGTATTCCTGCTGCATACTTTCAAGAAGACTGGATGGAAGGTACAGTTCCAGACACTGAGCTCTCACATTCAACCTACCTCACTGTGCTACAAATCAACCATCATTAGTCAGGGAAGTTTCAGGGAAGAGAGACTCCTTCCCAAAAATACTTACTATATCTTTGCATGGAAGGAAAAAAAAAAACAACAAAAAAACCAACAAAACAAAACCCAACAGCAACAAAAAAAGGATTAAAAACCAGGCCACTCATGACCCTTATTTACAGACAACTTTTGACGTCTTTTCTTTATTTCTTTGTGTAGTAGAACCTGCTTAGATGCCTATTTAAACTCATTTGTCCTGACACCAATGAAATACTATCTGGGATGAGAGGTGCCCAAGCTATTGGTACATCATCTTCTTAGTTTTGTGTTCTGAGAAATCTCCCCACTCCATCCCAAATGTCTCAAACCTTTAAGACCTTTCAATTTGAAGTTGAAATTTATATTTTCTATGAGAATTTTTAGTCACTTGGAATTAACACTCAACATACAGGTTGTATTTTGTGTCCATCTGATTCAGTTGTACCTTATGTAAGGTTTAGCTATTAGACCTTCATCATCTTTGTTCTTATCTTTTAATAATATAACAGTTCCATTGTCACAATGTATATTTAAGTATCTAATCATATGTGCATTTTCATTTATTGATAACACTCTCTGAAGGTGTTAGCGGAGTTGTGCTCTTTATTCCATGGCATTCTTAGCACGAGTGACTTTGCATAGATCTTCTTTGCAGTGCAATAAAATCTTTAACAAAGGTGAAGTCATTTGTAGACACATGACTTCAAGCTATTTCTTTTTAACCTTCCAAATAAAATTGGATTTTCTCCCTCTCTTCAGAAATCATCTGCTGCAATATTCCCACTTAAAAATCTTCACCTGGTTTTCAACA
The DNA here is from genome assembly GCA_013400195.1 of Aramus guarauna. NCBI lineage: Eukaryota > Metazoa > Chordata > Aves > Gruiformes > Aramidae > Aramus > Aramus guarauna. The sequence continues at coordinate 1,435,231 of VXBL01007727.1, forward strand.
GTATAAAAATGTATTAAAAAAATCCATCTACTTCCCTTTTACTAAATCTGGTTAGTGCCCCAAGCAATTTAAAGTTTTACTGAGAATCACTTGCATACGCACACACACATAAACACAAAAGATAACTCTGGATCAACAAAATATTGCCCTGTGTGTTTATGCATCTCGTAAGATTTGAGCAGTAAATGCCAAGCACAAATTCAGAATGCCATTAGCCCTTCTGCTGCTCCAGTAGCGTGACCTCAATGAAAGTGTGCTCATGTTTGAATTCACAGCTGCTGATTGACACTATAAGTGACATAGAAGAGCCAGGTCCCAAGAGAGTGTGAATTGGCCCGACTATAGTGGAACTACACAGATTTCACATAGTATTCTGCAAATTATCTTCAACATGAGGAATCATTTTAAACGTAAGCAGATTTAGGAATCGCTCTGCAGAAAGCTGTCTCCTTTATTTATGGCAAAGAGTCTGCAGATTCCAGCTCTTTCATTCCCTCTGTGAATGCAACACATGAGTTATCTGCTGTCAGTGTGAGTGCTCACCAATTAATCTTCAGCTGCAGCCCTCTTCTAGAACATGTCACTGCTGTGATTTTGTTTCCCTCAGATGGCTTTCCTGTTATTATGTTCTCACATTTGGATTTGTATCTTAATTACATGTTAATATTTCTCTACAAGGAAGGGGGTGAATCAATCTCATGAATTAATAGTGAACCGAGTGATAATCCAGGCAGAATAATGCATTGATAGAAGTGCTCTCATGGGATGTATTTTACAAGATTGAAAACAACAGCTCATAAAGAACTGCACTGATTAGAAGTGATTGAAGGGGCATGTAAGTTGAGGATGGGCAGAACAGAACAAAGAAGGTAAAGTTCATTTTAACTGAAGTAAGGGGCACATTAATTTATATGAAATTTTAAAAAACTGAAAAAAAAAAAAGAGCAAGTGAGGCCATTAAAAACAACTTTAATTAATAATACTTATAGATGCACCTTTTCCTGTACACAGAATCCTGTTGCATTTACCTTGGCATATGCTGGAGGTGATGTAAAGGTTTACTTCTATTGTAGATTACTTAAGGAGGCTTTTCCAAATTTTGTCATCTGCTACTAGATAACTTCTCTTCCCCTTTCCACCTTGGAAGAATCATATTCAGGGCTAAACTGAACTGCAAAGTATTTAGGGGAAAAAAAAAAAAAAATCTAGGGAAACCAAAAAATAAAGCAGAATAAGTAGGACATAGGCAAAAATCCATATACTCATGGTTGAATTTTCCTTTCATTGGAAACACGTAAATAAGCTTCCATTTCAAATAGATATGGAACAAATAATCAAACTGGCAAAAAAGCCCCCACAAACCTTTGCCTAAATACTGTTCTAATTTCATAGATTTTTTTTTTTTATATATATTGTTGAGGAAATCATGGAGGTTTTCGCTTCAATTTTCTTGCCAGATCAAAACTTCTCAGCATTGTTTTTCCTTGTGTTCCCATAGAAGGCAAAGATTGTCCTAGAAGCTTCAGTAAATTACAGAGAAACTGGCAGATGGTTTATGAATACGAGCAGTTTTGAAAAACAAGCTTCATTGCAAATTTACTTTCAAGCAACTGCTCCCAAGTCCAATTAATCTTCTATGAGAAATAGGGAGATAATGCTTTCATGCTTTTTATTCTAAATGTGGCTAATAAAAGAGAGAGATAGAGACTTAGAAGCAAGCACTCTAAATAAAAAGTGTATCTCTTAGGTAAAAAATGATAATGTATTTATAAAGAAATCTGAAAACATCCCATAATCATTAGGAGCAAGGGAAAAAAAATCAAATGGGAACAAAATGTGTAATGGAAAACAGTTAATGCTATCATTACGGTTGTAAGTCTATTATTATACGTGCTTAGAATTATCTCTGAAAAGGAATAGATGAGGCAACACAAGGAATTTCAGATTTTGTGGTGTTGTGACCCCAATTTGTTTTAGATATCTGATATTTCAACATTGTCTTATGAAAAACTGTTACGTGAAAGTAAACTTAGTTCTATTGCTTAAGATCATTCCTCTCAGATTTCAAGGGAATTAATCTCTGACTTTCATCTCCCCTTCCATTCAAATAGCAATCATTTTCCCTATCTAAATAATCTAAAAGCATCCAAAGCACAGACACTGTGATTTTCTTAAAAAGATTTTGAGATTTTAGCTAGAAATACAGCAATCAAAGCTAGAATTTTCTTCACTGGCACTGGTGTCCTGTTTCTAGCTACTTATTGCTGATACAGAAGTATTTTTTCAATAATGAGCTTGCTATTGATATTGGTCCAAACTCTCTTCTCAGTATTTGCATTTTTTTAAAACAATAATGAGTGATAGCAGCAAAGGTAAAAAAGAAGAATTTTATCTATGAATTGTACTTGTTATAGCTTGAGTTTACGGGGGTGGGATCAAAAGACCATCTGAAAACATTTTGTCCAAATTTCTCCCAGCTGCAGCATAGTTTGCCCCGTGCCATTATTTAAAACCTACATAGGTAAACTCCTAGCACATAAAAGAAACATATGATCAAACTTTAAGATGTTTAAAATGAGATGTTATTTATGGTATCTGTGCTCTCTCATTTTTTTCGTACTTTGAAATAGTTCCACAGTCCTTTCCAGATTGAAAGCATCACACCTTTTCACTGGACAACCATACAATAGGACTATTAAAGTATTTTTTAATGATTAAATCCTTCATATATCTTAATATCCTCTTCATATTTTTACATCAAATAATGATGATTCAGCTTTTGATACATCATTCTTCCATGGAATTATAAAAGAACAACAACAAACTCCCTTGACATAAAAAGGAAGGATCCAAAGAAGTGATCTGAATAAAAAAACCCAAACTAAAAGTCTTCTTCTGTATGTAAACAATATAGTTGCAGGAAGACTCACAAATGAGAAGTCTTTAAATGAAGTATTTTGAGTGCTGTGTATTCATGTTCTTTTTACTATTCTCAGGACAAAATATTAGGCATAGAACATTGCCCAGTATCCCAGGAGTGGGTGAAAAACGAGAATTCAGTTATATTCTTCTAGTGTCAGCCAGCAAGAAGAAATACATGCTGGAAGTAACTGAAATTAATACCAGAGAGAAACTAAAGCACTAAGTACTGTGACAAATTGTAAACTTTAAACCAACAGAATGCCTGTAAATAGGACTTGGGCTCCAAAAGCCTCTCAATCGTTTGCTACTTCTTTCAAAACCCCAGCCAAAGGTCTGGTCTCTCATTTAAACTGGATATATTTGCAGGAAACTTAAGAAGCCATCAGAGACTTATCATCATCATCATCAACTGTAGCCTAATTATTGACTTGCATAGTGAACTGTTTTCAAAGCCTTCAGTCCCAGAGTCCTTTTTTTTGTTCATGATTTAGAGTTATTTTACGTTTCTTTTGGTGACCAAGTTCATTAAATCCCTTGAGTGTTATTTGGGTTCAGACTACAGCATTTCTAGCTCAGCTAGAAATGGGAAGTTTGAATTAAGCATATTTTAGAAGTAATTTTAATGGTGCCAGAAAAGAGTTTTTCTGTCTTTTGGGAAGTGTTTTCCCCTCACACTCCATTTATCCATGTATTATCTAAGACGTTTGCTTATAGTGCTCACTCTCCTTGTACACTGAAGATTTCTTACACTTTTTAAATGCGTCACCATCTACCATAAGACTCCATTTAATGCAGTGGTCACTAATGGCATTCATTTTACATGAATACTAATTGGGGGAAAGATCACGCAAGTTTGGATTTTGTAAGATTCTTGTAATAGAGTCTGCAGTGTAGCTTTAATATTTTATCCACCCTCTTTAGGTACAATTAAATTTAAAAAAAAAAGATGAATCTGTGAACCTTTTCCTTTTTCTGCCTAAGGGTTTAGAAGATAAATCAGATAGGAGCTGAAAGTGCTAACAGTATATGGGGGGAAAAAAGAAAACATCGAGACAAACTTTCAAATCCTGGCATGCATTCATATTCACAACATGTGAAACTGGAATATGAAGTACTATTTCTGGGAGAATCCATGTCACATCCAAATTAGAAAAACAACGCAAATCATGCAGAAAGCATCAGGCCCTAACATGAAGGTGGTCTGTTTTCCCTGGGCGTCAGAGTCGATGCGCAGAAAAGCCCCCTTTCCCCACACTGAGAGCCATGCATCCACCAGAGGGCAATGCTGCCGCTGAGAAGCAGCTGATTCCTAAAAATACAAAACTTCACCCCATCAAAACACTTAGAGAAATTCCATGACTAACCAGAGAGAGAGAAACCCTGATCTGGCAGTAGGTTTTAGACTGATTTTTGAATGGGGAACACGGAACTGATGGACAGAACCTTGCCCAGAATAAAGGGCTAAAGCTGTGAGACAGTGTGGAAACTGGAGAGAAGGAACTATGTCTTAGCCTGGAAATTTTACCTTTGTTGGAAACAAAGACAAATATATTTGAGAGAAGCAGTCTAATTCAAGTACTGGCAGCCTACCGTCACTCAAGACATCAGTGGGATGTGAGGCTTTTCATCACACTTGGCTTTGGTTGCTTCACTCTACTTCCTATCAACAAAGTCCAAAAAAGTCATTACTGCCAGCCACAGAAGCTACAAATTAGTTGATAGTCTTAATATGGGTTTTATTTAGAGAGGCAAGCAGTGTAATAAAACTTCACAGCCCCAAGCTGGCACTCTTTTTGGCAGCTGTGAATGGCCCTGATAAACACAGAAAGCAACCCACCTTTACACGGAAATTGTTCAAGCTTGCAGGAGTCATGGCAAAAGATGAAGCTCACGGGAGTCTCTTCACCAGCTACAGCAGCATTAGAAATCTTTCACTGAAAACCCAGGAAACTTGGAACAGAGTCAGTGGTTCTTATTTAACTTCTCCACACTTCCAGGACAGCAGTTCTGGAAGGCTGGAGTTAAATCCCACACTGACGGGCTGACACTGCTTTGTCAATAGAACCGCATTGACTTCAGCGGCTCCCAATCAGGTGTGAAAGCGCTAATGGCAGTTTTCATCGCAGCCCAGCTTCTCGGACATGAAAAACCTCGCCATTCTTTCCTTTCCTCTTATAAAAAGGAAGAGACATTTGCAGATTTATTTTTTTTTCTCTCACAGAGAAGTGGCTGGTTAGCAATGAGGATTTCAAAATATTAAGCCAAAGATTTGTTTTATTCTCTACTTTAGACGACATTAGGAGCCATAAGCATTTTAACTTTCAGTTTACCAAGGGCTTCCCAGATTCAAAGGTGACCCTTTCTATCCTTCCATTGGTCTAACAGGACAGGAAATTTTAAAAGTCTTAAAGTTTTATTTTAAAATTTGCTATGTGTATCCTCAGAAAATTGCTGGCTAGTAATAGAGCATATCTACTACTGTAAAACTAATCAGAAAATCTTTAGTCTCCTGACAAACATGCTTTCTGAGGTACAACAGAATGGCCCTGGAAGCCAGCCAGCTGAAGGAGAGCATGGTTTGCTTATAATGTTTGTATTCAAGATTTATTAAGTAGAGGGATGTGTGTTATGAATAATGAATCGTGGCATTCCCAGTTCTTGCATCCCTGCCACTGTTCAGTGATTAGTCTTGTAACAAACCTAATCAAGCTAGGTTCTCTTCATATGCTTCTCAGATTAGTCTTGTTCTTCTTTGGGGTAGGGAACCACAGGGATCAATGCATTGCCCTCATCTTGGAGGATACTCTTTTCCAAGGTTGGATCCAAAAGGTCATACATTTCAAGAATTCAGTATGATTAGGCTGATACTTCTTATAGCAGACTTAATATCTCATTTTGGGCTGGCAACTCACATCCTGTTTAACAACAAAACAAAACAAAACCCACCCACTCACAACTTCTTTACAGATGCTTGTTTTCCAGTGTCCCAAAAACCTATTTAATTTTACTGAACATGCAGTCTGATGGAAACCTCTCTGGAAAATGCAAGAAAACTCAATGGAAAACTAAACTTAAAAGTGTAGCAGAGCTACACTCAAAAGCTGAGTTGAGAGAAAAAGAAAAAAACCATCTCTGGAAAGACAAAACAGGACAACAAACCTGGCAGTAAGCCATATACAAAATGAAGAGAAACTGAAATGAGCCTCTTGGCCTTGAGGAGAAATGGTTTAACTGGTTGGTGTAATGATTCTCAGCTAGGATGTTTGCATCAACGTTTTTGTCAGTGACCTACAGCTAAGCATTTGCAGATAAATAAATCAAAAGTTTCCATGAAGTATTTAAGCTTCAAAGTTACTAGTCATGAAAAACCTTTTGTTTTGTAAAATTCAAATAATTATTTAGTTACTGCATTGCACATTACAAAATACAAAAGCATAACACAAATACTTATCCCCAGTTCATTAGAGCTCTTCAGAGCATAACCAGCTATAGAAGTTCAGGGGCTTGATGGTCAGATGCAAAGCTGTGCAATTAATGAAAATAATACCTGAAGTCTATATGGTGCCAGAAAGATATAGTTAATTTACAGTTCTGATTCCACTCCTGACCTCTTCTCTTTGATTTAACGTATTTGTCAGGTGAACTTTTCCATATTTAGAGATATGATCATCTAAATCATTCATCTTCCAGTCAGTCAGTCCTTCTGTCTATCTATTTCAACATACTGTGTGAAATTTTATACATTAATTGGGGTCTAGAACGTCCCTGTGCTGGCCACGTTTGAACAATCCAAGCCTATGGAGTGGGGCAGAGAAATCAGGATCCGATGCAATTTTTGCAAAAGTTACAGAAGTACGTAGGGCACTGGCTGAAATATTAACGGTGGGGTTAACATTAACAGCTCAGTATGGGGGGGCTCATTTCTTGCCTCATTCCCCCTTGGTTTTACAGGGACCTGCAGTGACTTTGCTTTCCTGAAAACTGAGGTTAAGGTATATCAGACTAGGCACCCAGAAACAATCAGGAAATTATTTTCAAATGTAGATAACACAATTATTGAAAAAGAATGTGGCCAGCAATAGGTCATTTGTGGTTTAAAATACCTAAGTATATTTCTGTGGTTAGCAAATACACTCTTAGGGTTAAGAGATTGAAGCTGGTAGTTAAGATGCTGAACATGTTCTGTCTCTGTGGCAGTGGGCACGAGGTGTGTTTTTATTGAATAAAAGGTTGCACTCGCTCGTCCCATTGCACTGATTTTGTTACTACCTATATCTGCATTACCCCTCCACCTGCTCTATAAACAACTGAAGTTTCTCTGACATACATAAAGCAGAAAGATGCATGAAGTCTGACACAATTTTGCTATTCTATAACCAGAGCAATCTAAAAAACAAAGCTAATATACATACACACATGAATCTATTGATTTGAAATGTGAATTTAATAACACAATTGCACAAATGATCGATATTCTCCTGTTTTCTCTAGATTAAAAAAAACCTCCGCTACTATATAGCATTATTCTGAACAGTCAGGGAACTTCCAATCTAAACAGCTGTCATCAGATACTTGTCACGTAATAAAAACTATGAATATTTTGATACTAAAATCAAAACTGCAATTACACTTTTAACTATGACTCATTGCTGATTTAGATTGTTGTGATTAAGTTATGTTTCTTTATGCATACAAATTATATATTCAGTTGGCAGAACGTGTGAGAATTAGGACACCCTAGCTAGGCATTATTGCTGCTAAGTGCTTGGACTTTGTGAGTGATATTCCTATGGTTGCTTCTTGAAATATTTCATTATTTCTGGAACAAATTTGGAGGTATGGAAGTCTTTATATATATAAAAAAAAGTATAGGCAATGCCTATATATTCTCATCGACTCATAAATATTTATTTTTTAAAAGAAATCTTGGTAATCACAGTGAATTATTTCCCTGGGCAAAAAGTTCCACGTGGGTGGTTGAATGAGTGAAAAACAATTTTTGTGGAGGAAATAAATGGAGAATAAGTGGTTTCACAACTGTTCTCAAACCCGTACTACCCATCATACTCAAAGGAAACACAATTTAAATAAAGACCACAAAGCAACACAAATATAGTAACTTACATAAACAAATCAACACAAGCAGACTGCTATTACAGGAGTCATTTTATAAAGAAAGATTGCTGCTACACCATTGACCATTACCCATATTGAAACAAAGATGGACTGAATTATGAAGACATTCAGTAGCATTCCTCCTATTTAGTCACCTACCTACAATTGAAAGGAATTAGATTTCAGGCACCCGTTAGGATTTAGGTATCTTAAAAATCTTCCTGCTCCTTTCAGCAGGTTTTTGGTGCCATACAGATCATCGGGGTTTTCCTTGGAGTTACTTAATTTTTTTTTTTTTTTTCTGTTTTTTTACGTGACAGATGGAAAAAAGTAACAACCAACCCCCACCGCAATAGTCCAGAAAGACAGGCTGTAGAGAGGGTGAGTGCCAGGGCAGTGGTGCCCTTAGGATGTCTTGGTCAGGTCACCAAACCTGCCTTGTCCCTGGCATACCTTTAAAATACCTCCTGTTCATGCCCGCTTCGCAACGGGGTGCGCCGTCCAGAGGAAGAGCAAGTGACAGTAAGACCACAGAAGAGCCCAGGATTACACCTCGTCCTCGTGTGCTTGGCACGCACCGCCACGCCGCTCGGCAGAGGTTGCAGAGAAGGGACCATGAGGTAGCTGTTTAAAGCCATGAGGTTATCAGCAACTAGAAGGGAAGTACTGAGGCAGTGGGAAACCGAGAGGCCAGCCTTGCGGGGTGAGGAAGATGTCCTGCGGAGCACAGGGCAGAGGGCACATCGCACTGGCCTCCCACATCTCCCCTTAAAGCCAAAGCGCAAAAATCAGTGGCCGTTCCCAGCCGTAAAACAACTTAACCGAACAGCTTTATTCCATACCACAGTCCTCTGACCCCAGCAATGCCTGGGTATGCTTAGCTAGAAGGAGAATTTTTGTTCAGCATCTCTGTGAGAAGAAGTGAAGTGTTTTGCATCCTCACCTGTAACAAAGGAGGCTCAATTACACCCTTCTTTGAGCTACTTTCCGCAAGAGCTTCGGTTCTCAAGTACTCATCCATACAAACATGCATCCTAATCTGTGTTTGTCACTAGTATTTTTAATATGTAAGCCAATTATAGTTAGCTTTAAATAGAGAAGCCTAATGAGAAAATGTATCCCATAATGAAAAAGGAAAAGAATCAAGAACTTCCTGCCAATGTTAACTCTGCTGATTTTACAGCGAGGTTGCCTACTCTTTTCTTCCATCTCTATATTTAAATTTTTATGTGTTTTTTTTCCATCCTAATTAAAAAAAATAAACCTTAAGATAGTTACTGAGGATTTCTCGAGATGAAGTTTTCTAGAAACTTTTGCACTTTTTTCCATTGCTAATTTAAGTCTTTGCATATTCCTTTCAAAAATCTCAGTCTTGTAACAAGGGAAAATATGTTTCTGCACTGGCAAGAGCCTGATTATGCATTCTAAATACTGTACGTACTTAAAGTACAGCAGGCCATCTTAAATTCACTGACTGTCCATTTATTAAGATTAAATATACATTTAAAGGAGAAAATTGTTTCTTCTTTGGCTATCTGAGTAAAGATCTTATTTCCCACACTTCTCTGTTCCAGACACAAAACTGTAATTATCTCAAGACTCCTATTCCGTATTAATATAGCCCTGTCAGTGAGCCAGAATGTTTAGTATGCACCGCTCCTGTGTAGGCAGGCGTATTAATGAAGAATTGCCTGCCATTGCAAAACATGTTAAATTACAGCATTTCCATATGGTAAGATACCATGTCAAAAAGGTTTCAGGGCAGTGTTTTTTACGCTCCATGTCATCTAGCCAAGCTCTCTGCATTTGGAGACCCATGCAAAAATATCATTCACAATAATTTGTGTGGATGTTCAAAATTTCTCACCACATTTTCAGCTGAACTCCTTCTTGATTGGTTTAAGGAGGGGAAAAAAAAAAAACAAAAGTGGAGATTAGAATTGGCTAAAAAAGTAAATTTCAAGTCTCCAGCTAAAAATAGATTTTTAAAATAGAGTTTACAGTTAAAAATATATATCATTCCATATAAATAATGAAAGGATAAGACATGAAATGGAATTGTAAGTGAATTTTTATGATGTTCTATTTCAGAAGTACTGAAACGCACCCAGTCAGTGCTTCACCAAAAAGCAGCCACTGGACTTCCCAGGGGACTGGAAAGTAGAACAGCTCTGACACACGCAAGATTTACTCCACATCCTATGTAAGGAGATTGATGTTCAAGTCCCTGGCTTTTCTAAGGCAGAATGAGAAATTTATCCCAAATCCCAGCTGAATCCTACATTCAGGGTTCACAAGCAAGAGAGAATGCTGTAATCTGATTATTATTTACTTAATAGCGAAGAAAAAATGTTTTTTCTTTTACCAGTCAAAAGTTGTCCTATATCCCAGAGAAAGGTTTTGGTTATTGACAAGTGGCTTTTGCAAACCTGATGCCTTTAATGCAAAGCTGACTCTACTCTTACTAGCTGTGGAGTCATGAACTCTTAAGTATGATGATACAGGTTGTTTCAGTGGGTTTAATGGCTAGAATGATTTTTATTTTAAGCAAAAGCTGAGATGGGAGGAAAAAAATGGGGAGAGTAAAAGGCAAATGTTGACTTTGTAAAAAAACCAATCTGATCTGGATTTTTTATGGGATAATTCAAGCATGGTTTCTCCAGTTCAGATAACCATTACATCTAGCACCGTTAAAAGCTTTCAGTGCATGTTGCAGGACTACAAGTTCCCTTGTAGTCAGAAAAGTCACTCAAACTCATGTCAAAGCAAGAGTGATTATTTCAAACTAATATTTTCCAGTCAAGATAAATCCTCTTCAAGAAAAAAAAATGAAAAAAAAAATTATTTACCAAGTTATATAAACACAGTTTTAGATTCATTTTGTTTTGACACTCATTAAAAATAGATGATTTTGACTGATACGACAACATTATAAAAAAGAATTACTTAATTATGTAGAATATGAATTAAAGTTAATAAGATTCAATTACAGAAAACATGTTTACAGCATTTACTTGAGCTTGCTACCACACAAGCTGTTCTACTTCTTAACTATTCTGAAAAATACAACATCAAGACAGTCATTTTAACACAAGTTGTCCTGTTATGGTCTCAACTTTGTGCGTTCCATGGAACTGAATGAACTGGAGTCACAGTTTTGAGGAGAGATAGACAAGGAAAATATGTCAGTTTAATGATGCAAAATATCATATGATCGATGCTTCTGGCCACCCCTAAAAAGAATTTTTTTTCTTCTCAACTTGACACGTACATGTCATCCCCCTCTTATTTGTTCAATGCTGCTAGTCTATTTTTTCTGGTCATCCTTTCCTTTAGTTGGATGCAACTTCTCTGGAGAACGTTCTTAGGAAAAGGTTTCAGATCATTTAGGGAATGTGTAAACTTTTGATCTAAGAAGCACTAAAACCTCCTTGCGGGCCTGAAAAATCACATTCTATTTTGAGGCCATTTTGGTGACATAGATGAATTTTGAAGTTCATCCCCTGACTTTTACCTATGACAATGGTTGACTATGAATCCACTATGCTGATATAGTTATTTGTATCCAGAAATACAAATGAATATTCAATGGTTACATCTTAATTTCAGATTTAAATTTCTTCAGAAGACATTTAGAAGTGCATGTTCATGACACAATGAGTGGGAACTATATCTAAGTTAAACTGCAGTCCATGACTTCTCAGCACCACACATATTGGGCAAAGGTTGAATCAGAGAAATAAGAACAGATTTTCACCAGTTATGCTATGCCATCTGTCATTTAAGATCTCGTTCTAGCTGTTTTTCGGTCTCCTAGGAGGAGATCACTAACATGAATATCAAGATATGAAGAAATAATCTCTTCCTCTCTCCATCTTTTCATACATCTCTCCCTTCTCTTCTTTCCTCCCTTCCTTTTCCTCCTCTTTTCATCCATATTCCCCCCCCCCTTTTTTTTTTTCTTTTTCCACAGCTGCATAATCATCACAGTAGCAACTGGAAAGCAACAGAAATGCACCCGAGGTAGCTTTAAGTAAGAGACACCGAGTGCAGAGGTCTCAGCGCATCGACAGAAACCGATGCAGACTGCCTACCTCAGCCTGTGGAGCTGAGACGCAGCACCAGCACATGGGACTGGGAACCGCGCAGCACCAGCACACGGGACTGGGAACCGCGCAGCACCAGCACACGGGACTGGGAACCGCGCTAGGAGACTTGTCGCGCCTGCCTGTCCCCTACCCTGATGCACGGAAACTTTGCTGCTGCGGTGGCTCCTCGCGGTACCTGCCACTGCTCCGTGCCTTGTTACCAGAACTCCTTTCCCAGGAGAAGCAGAGGCAGGGCTTGCCCAGGTCTCTTGGCTCTTCTGATCCATCCTCTGATTTCTAACCACTACCTCAAGCTGTGCAGAACTGAGCTTGCTCAGCAAAAACTGTGATTCATCAGGGTACATATTTTGCTGGTAGGTGCACCTATTTAAAATGAGGGCATTCGTTTCATCTGTTTGTAAATTTTTTCTAAGAGAATTTATGTGTACATAATCTGAGGAGCCTGCTTGGACCCGCTAATGGTAATTGCACAATGTGAAAAAACGTGATCCAAATATATACATGGAGAGAACATTTTTTAATTTTTTAACATCCTGATCGATTACAGTAATTATACTTTTAGCTGGTCAACATCACCTAAATGATAGAGCTTCATTCAGAGGAATAAACAGAACCAGCAATTATATCAAAGCTATATTTGGTTCTAGCTGATGTGCTGTTATCACATGAAAATTTTGCCAATTTTCTGTGATTCCTTAAATTGGTGGCATGCTTTTCTCCATGCCATCGTGGAGATCATCTGTAAACTGTCTTTTAAAAATGCAAAACAACTGAAGAAGTCACTGTTTTCTTCAGCAAATGTGTATATTGAAGACTGGAGATGAATTCTAGGTGCTTCTTGCAAAAAGATGCACATGTCCACCCCTCCTTGCCAGTGTGGATTTCCTCAGAAGACCAACATCAAGGGAAAAAATCCGGATTACTGAAATACCCTGAGCACCACATTATAGCAAAGTAAAATACAGAAAAAAAGAAGGCTAAGGAGTCGAGGTAGTATCACTATAGCGTTAGACTTACCAGTTTTTGGCTATGACAGTTTTAAAAATGCCATGGCACGTACAAACTATTGATCTTGTTTCAATCTATCTGAACTAGCTGCTCAGTCTTTCTTTCACTACGCTTTTGTCCAACTTGGTTATTCTGTATGACATCTAGAATTCACTGACAGCTAAGCATCTAATATTTTGTCTCCAGGTAAAGATACAGGGTATCAAACTATGGCTGTAAACAAGATGGGAGTAAACAATACAGATAATTGTATTTTTGCTAAGCTGTTTTGTTTCAATACATATATATTTTACTAACTACATTATACTGAAGATGTACATGCTGATGAAATGAAGTCAGCCATGGAAGACAACAGCTACCTGTAATGTTGTCACATTTTATTCTGCAGCTTTTTCAACAGCTGTTTTGTTATACTCACAAAAATATTGGAGAAAAGGAACGGTACAATCACAGGATAATCATAAAATCAAACATGACCTTTTTTGTCAATAGCTACTTTGTTTGTGTATGTGTGTGATCTCTAATCTCACCTCCCATAAAATGATGCAATTTGATGCATGTATCATAGGATTTTATTTTCCAGCAGTGGATGTTAGCTGGCTGTTGATGAGTTAGGATACAAGTAACCCATGTTCGTGTTTCCCCAATTAGCAGAAGCTAATGCATTACTTGCCTTCCAGTCAGAACTCACCTTAAATCTACATAAAACATTTTCTTTTAAATCAAGAAAATGTACTGGATTATAACATGTTACAACATGACATAATTTGTTGTTACATCAACATGTAAATGTGGATTCACATTTCTGTTCAATGACAGAATAATGAAAGAGATTAGATTTTGAGATTTCTATTGTTTATAATACTTTGTGTTCTGATTAAAAGCGGATGCTATGAGTAGAAAAAAAAAAAAGCAGGCAAAATTCAATAACATTTTTATTCAGTATCTTTTGGGATATTATTTTATCACCTTCAGGGGAGACAAATGATATCTGCATTGATACCTGTTTATTTAATCTTTAAAAGCATAACAAATAGTTAAGCTTTAATTTCCTTAATAAGCTGAATTGACCAGACAAAAATGTAATTTTCACTTTGCAAACTGGTCCATGAGCATGACACCAGAGAAGAATACACATCACACGTTATCTAAAAGTTATTTCTTCTACCATGAATATCAGCTAGTTAAAAAATAATGTTTCACAAAATACCTTACTCTACCTAAAACAATCTTTTTGCATTTCTTTCTAGGAAAAAAAAAAATAAAAAAACAACTTCTAAAAGAATTTGTCGTGGAAAAATAGTTTTCAACATTCTACTTAGTATTCCATTTGGAAATCTCAAACTTGTTCTGAGAGAATTGCTACATTTATCACAAAACAAAAAAAATAGGGGAAAAAAGCAAGATCATCTTGCCAGAGATGAACAAAATCAGATTTCTGTCCTACGGGAAATGTCACAGTTTCATTTGTTTTTATCGCAAATTGCCATGATAATGTGTATGTATTTGATACTAAATGGAAATGAATTTCGAGTAAGCCCTGTTGATGATAACATTTTCACCAAGATGCAGCTTTAAAGTCATATATTATCCAAAATAAGAAATACTCATTAAGAAAATTCCTATTTATTTTCAAATTCTATATTCCATTTCAGACTATATAGAGTATTTATGTAAATGGTAATGTAAAGAAAAAACCATACATTTTTTTTCTAGTCTGAACTAAAATTCACAGTATTTCTGGTGTGTTTAGTTTTGCTTTTCTCCAAAAAATGTCCATGCAACCTGGTCAATATTGTTTTCGGTATTTTATGAATTAACAAAATAGTGACTGAGTTGTATAAATTCTGAATATTAGATAAAAACTTTTTTCTTGAATGGGTACTTTAATATTTAGGGTTGCTGAAGGCTGACCTCTACAACTACCTGACTCAGGTATAGTACAGAGTAACCCTATTTCCCAAAGATGTGTTGAGCAAGTAGACAGATTTGTGCAAAGGGAAGAACCTTCCTGGTTTTAGGCATTGTCTTCTAGACTTTGTTGATCAAAGTATTATCCCTAAATAATTAATACTTGGATTAAAACTAATGGCATTTCAAAGTGACAATGAAGCAACCTGAGGAGTGTATTTAATTGAGAAATCACATCCCAAGAGCGTTCAAGACACTAAGCCGTTCTTTCTACATTGTAATAATTAACCACATCCCTTGTCATTTTTTACTGTTTATGATACAACTGAGATTTCTTCCATGCATATCCTCATTGATTGGCAAGTCTGTCCCCATAACACGTTAGTCCTTCCCTGGAGTTTGTTTTGTGATCATCAATTTTGTCATGCATTTCTATTCCTGATCTAAGAAATTATTTCACTCATTTGTATTGCTAATTTATGTGACATCATTATTGTGATCCTAAGTGACAGGACAGGATTTAAAGAAAGAGGTACAATGCCCACACTTTGAGGATCTTTGCAGTCCCTCACTATGATAAATGGTTTATAATGACTACAGAGTTCATTTTTCATTTCCAAAGTTCCAGCTTCAAGAACCATTTTAACCCACTTTTCAGATGGCCTCTGGATACGCTCTAGGTAGAAATTACTCAAATTAAGAAAGATAAGATTACAGACATTTAAAACCTACTCTTTTGAAAAACATGAGAAAAGCCTGATCCTGCAAAGCCACATCAGTGGGAAAATGAACAGGTTGCTTCTGTCCTCCCATTGCCTCTTTCAAGCTGTGGGTTTTTCCCAGTGGGACTACAGAGCAGATTGGCTCAGGTGCTCAGAACATTAAAGAAAATAAATTAACATTCGGCACGTGGAAATACAATAAATGTATTTGTTTGGACCTGCAAAATAGACTTCTTATGTGATAATACTGGCGTCAGAATTCTGCACTGTAATCTTGTTATTTTCCTGATTTCATTAAGGGACCTCCTTGCACCTACTATTATCTATTCAATTTGGGTGCCTTGCTTGGGCCAGTTTTGCTAGGTAGTGACACAACATTTCTTAAGCCAGCAAAAAAGCACTAGAATAGTCATAATCACATAATAATAATAACAATAATAAAATACTTTAGGTGCATTGTCTACTTCATATTGGGAGAATGCAGTAAGCTCCACTTCAGCAGAACTTCTTCCTCAATCGGTGACCGCAGAGGGTGCTAGTGGCAAAGCCTTTTTGGATGTACCAGACCTATTTCTTCTCATCTTGAAACCTCAGTCCTCTTAAGAAAAATGAGCACTGAGCTTTGTAAAGGCAAGCCAGTGCTGTGCAGGGAGGTAGTATCTTTCGTGGAATATCTCTGAGGGTGAGGAGCACAGGTAGCTGGCAGAGTGTTGTACCCTCCATGCAGTTTGCTTGTGGGGCTTCAGGTCATCTTGGCACAGTATAAAAATGGGACTAAAATTATTTCTGATATATTTACCACTTGGCTAATTAATGAACTAGGGACTTCTCATACCTAATTATACAGAAAAATATCTTTTATTTTTAAATGAGGCTTTATAGAATCATAGAATGGTTTGGGTTGGAAGGGACCTCAAAGACCATCTAGTTCCAACCCCCCTGCCATGGGCAGGGACACCCTCCACTAGACCAGGTTGCGCAAAGTCCCATCCAACCTGTCCTTGAACGCTTCCAGGGATGGGACGAAGATAGAACAAAAATTGATCAGGATAGGACAATCTCACTGTTAATTGGCATATTTTTTTATCTGTCTCAGTAGCACCTTTAACCCGTGATTATTGTTGCAGTACTATAGTAGTAAAGACAACAAGCTTTTATATAAAATTGTGACTTGATTTTATAAAGTTTATAAACAAATCCATCATCAGCTGAAGTTAACAAAATGGAGAAGGTCAGCAACTTGATAAAAACCAAGTATAAGATTTAAGGCACTTAAGATTGACTAAAATATAAGATTTAATAAATATATGTGCTTAATATTTGCAGTTCAAAACTTAAATTAACAAACTTGATCTGTGTACAAGAGCAGTTTAATATCTATTTAGTAGATTGTATAGAGATTTGCAGTTCATGTTTTGTGAGAAAAGCTTCTTACATTGTTTTATAGAACAGAAATCCAGAAAACTTATTACTGTTTTTTCCTCTAACTTGTAATATACTGTAACTTTAGACTAAAAAGAAATACAAAAAAGATGGAGAAAATATCACAGATTATTTCTGCTGTAGAACTGTGATTAGTAAAAGAGATGATGGCCTTGTGATATGGTGAAACTTGCTAATAGGAATTTACATAAAGTTTATATATTAAAGGAAAAAAAACAAGGTTAAATTTCAATTAAGTCTCCTTTTTAGAATTCAGTGAACCTACTTATTGATGTTTGTGTGCTTTTTCCTACAGCTTTTCTTTTGTACATCTAATTAAATATCAACAACCAATGAATTGGTCATTATGAAGAGATAATTGACCACTACAGCAAGTTCACTTTCCCATAGGGAAGAGAGAGATACCATATTTTATGAAAGTTGATTGTCTCATGTTAATGGTCATCTCAATTTAACATTTCTGTAAATGGAATTGTCATTTTCCATTTGTGCAGCTGGCAGAGTTTTGCACTGTTTTTATATCTAAAAGAAATTTAAAAACAACTTGCAGTGCCAAAGACATATATCAAGGGAAAACTGCCAAACATGTCTAATTGGAAAGTAAAAAAAAGCCTTAGTTAAAAAAAATTTTTTGTTGAGATAAAGGTCAATGAAGTTGTAATAGAAGCCAACAAAGCTGTAATATATTTATGACTTGGCAGTTGGCTACAGTGAATTGGGGCAGACCCAGTGACTCCAGCTGAAATCATAATTATTAAAAAAGGTACAAGCCTGCTCTGCAGCTGAAGTCTTTGCATTTCCTTATAGTATTTATACTCTTCTCTCAATCTGAACATTATAGCAATTTCAAAAAACAAAGCAACTTTTTTATTTCTAAAAAGAAACAAAGTTTTTTTTCTATTTTCTAAACAAACAAACAAAAAAGCTTAAATCTTTTTCATCCTGCTGTTTCTTAGTTATTGCTCAGTTTGCAGAAAAAGATGGTAATTTCATCTTTGTTTTCAAGCAACATGAAGTCCTGTTCTTTTACTAACATTTGACCTTTTGTCAATGAACCACATCCTCAGAGTTCAACAAAGAGGCCATTAATAAAAGCCCAAAGCCAATTATAGATTTTCACACCTTCCTGTCTGCAGAACACAAATTAATTTATACCTTCTATTTCTACTCTGAGGTTAAAAGGCTTAAATTATGGTGAAAGGGCCAAAAATTTAAGACATAGTTAATATCTTCAAGAGGGGAAAGTAGTTTATCTTTTCTCATATTACCTTACCTTAAAAATAACATTGATGTGCCACATTTGTAAATAAGCTTGAGAAGGCGCACACACACACACAAAGGGAATATTGGAAAGAAAAGCTATTTGATAAATTAACTATCATTTTTTTAATACTGGCGTTTAACATCTTCTCAAAGCTACTTTGGTCACTGTAAAAACACACAGTAGGAAAGAGTTCCTATTGAAACTGTAATAGGTAGACAAAGGATTGGAGAGGTTAGTGAGTGTTGAACAGTTCTGCTGTTCAGGAAAGCTGCATTTCATGAGTTCATGTGGCAGAACTGAGGATTCACAGCAGCTGGATACAATTAATACAAAAAAGCCTTTAATTAATACAAAAAAAGCCTTTACAATTGGAAGATTTCTGAGGTAGTACAAACGCATGTGTCTTTTGGGACGGAGGAAGGCACGTTAGTGTTCACGAGGTGACCAGGACAGCTGTACTGAATAATTAGCTTCATTAAGGAGAAGAAAAACAAGCAGTTTCTACTTTTCATGTTAAAAATTGGGAGCAAAAGCTTTGCTATGCTCTGGTTTTGCTAACGGACACCCTACAGCTAGCCCCTTAGTCTCTCAGCAGAGACACAAGGATACCACCGACTTCAGCAACAGTCTTTTCCTCCTCAGACCTTGTGAAGATTTTGAAAGCAGAAATGAACAGTTTTCACCAATAAATTATTCCAATCGATCAATAATTTCATAGCTGATACAGATTTTGCTGGTAGCCTGAAGGCTATGCCCAGTATTGGTAGGGTGACAGATTCAATACTAATCCTGTCCTAGTTTTATACATTTTTTTTATTTTTAATGTTTCTCCTTCATTCTTATATCCCAGAGATGTGCGCTGTATGTCTTGACTAGTGCCTGATCAGAACAAATTCTGTGCTTCAGAATTGCTGCAGTGGTATAAAATTTGACTTTCATCATCAATGTGCAATTGTTAATACGAAGCATGCTTTTTTTTAAAGATTACTTCTGGAATTACTTGGCATATGCATGATGGAAACTCCAGAGTTTTCATCAAAAGTTACTAATCTGGTGGAAAAACCCAGATTTTAAGCTATCAGAAAAGTCTGCATGAGAACCAGAAGAGGATTAAAGGTGTTGACTTTCTGGGCATACATTAAATCCTCGTAATGAGAGGTAAAATACATGGGAAACAGAAATTCTGGTCTTGGAAAATGTAGCTGACAACCCCACAGTGTAATTCTTTTAAAACCTTCATAAATTGTAATACATGTAAAGAGTGTATGTCTCCCATCTGCTCCTTGAGATGAAAGCGAATTATCTAGTCAAGAATGGAAAGGAACTATCTGCATCAGTGATTTCTTGTGTCTAAAGTAGCTAGGCTTTTTCCAGAAAAGCAGGTTTTTTAGTCTGGGTCTGTTGTTTCTGGGAACTGTGCCAGTATCTCTATATGATATTTTGCTTATCATCCCTGATATAATAGCTTGGCAGTTTCTGATCTTTTTCACAATGTAGGTATACCCAGACAATTTTGTAAGCAGAGTCAAATGGTTCCCTTGCTTAAATCTTCAGAAGGTATTTAGGCATGAATCTCTATTTGAAATACCAACGAGCAAAAGAACCTTAATAGCTTCGTATCATGGATACTTGAACTTGCTTTTCAATCCAGATTCCTGTTTCAATTCCTACAGTATAGATCATTCATTATCTCAGACAAGGAGCTGTATTTCTAAAAGTCACCTTATCAGGTAAGTTGTAAAAAGGGATAAATACTCTCTCTAAGAAGGCCTTAAATCAGAGGGGAAACTGCTTTAAATCAAACAGGGAGAACTTTTACAGCAAATACAGTATTTTTTCTACATCACTCTTCCCAAAAAATCCCCTATTTGTTTTCGGCCACAATATTTTCAGCAAAGGATAAGATATTCCAATTCTGAAAAGCCCTTATGAAATGAAACCCAGTAACATTTTCCGTGATAATAATTGGGATACCTCTCAGAAAATTGAGGAAAAAAAGGGATAGAGGAGGGAACAAATCAATTTGTGAACAGTTCAAATATTAAAGCAGTCTTTCAGGATTTTATATTCCCTTTAATATTTCTCTTATTATTGAATTATAAGGCTATAATTTACACCAAGACATTGGATTCATTGGATTAAAGAAAAAGCATATCTCCTTATCATGTAAAAAACCACAGACTGTTCAAATTATCTGCCAAAGTAAGAACATACTCCATTTAATATTCTCTTATTCTCTTTTACTGAACTCAGAGTAACCAAACCACAGTTAATTTGCAGAAAATAGACCTGCGACCATACCACTATGTAAAAGTACATACTTCTGAAAATACATACTTTTTTTAAAAGTACGTACATACATATGCTCCTTAATTTTCAGCAGAAATTCTTTAACTTTTCTTCACATTTTTTCACATTGCACTGGGGACCTGCCTTTGGAAACCAGTTGCTTTTGACAAGGAGTGACAGCATCCTAATTTGGCGCATACATAGAAGTTCAATCGCAATCAACAGTGCTTTAACTGGTGATGACCTCTAGTACTTGATGTCCTCCAGTGGTCGGCTTTCCTTGCATTACAAATGGCATATAGAAGAATGTTTCTGACAAGGACCTATATAGCTTCAGTATCTTCTTTCATTACACAACACACGCAGATTGAAGAAATATGGAAAATGAAGCTAAGGAAACAGTTCCCATTTAGGGGATGACAACATCTCTATTTTCAACAGTCCCTCTGATCTGTTTTGAAGACAGGCCTGCAGTGGAAACTCAGGGCACTATCCGTCTCTGCCGTTCCCTGCTGGCCTCCTTCCTTTGGCAGGTGGGGGGACGTTCAGGTCACCCAGCAGCTTTCCCCGGCACGGCCCTGTACTCAGCTGCGTTACAAAGCCCGTGGCACGGGAGCCACGCTCAAAACAAATCCACACTAGAGCACAGCTCAAAAGCAATAAACTGACCACTCTTGCCAATGGGAATGAATCTTGATTCTGCTGATTGTGGTCTATAATGAGCTCAACTTTCATTATCAACAATAAATTTCAAACTCTAATGAACATAACAAAGGACTAAAATGAAAAGGCCAGAATTCAGTTTGAAATCTCATGAGTTTCACACTGATCAAGAATCAAAATTAACTTCTAAATACTTAGCATAGAATCAGGTCTTGAAACTAAAGTAGCAAAAGAAGACTCTTACCACCCAATTCCATGGCAAATCACGAACAGTTAACTAACCTGAAAGATAATATGGACCTGAGCTCCATAAATTTAAGTACCCCTCCACCTGAGATACAGAGACACTGTGTCCTGCTAGTTAGCAGTGCATTGAAGTTGATATTCTACTTCCTGAGAACAAGCTACCAGAGTATACAAAAGTGGAAAAAAAAAAATTTTTCCATGCCAAAACCAAGAAAGCTGTTACAGACTTTAAAGATCCCACATTGGAGCCTCGTCCTGTACTACATCAGGTCACTTACACTTTGTAGAGCGTGGAATTTCCCATCTATTCCTCTTTTATGCCTATATTTTTGGCTAGCTTGAGGGTAGTGGCCTCTCCACATGTGATCTGCCTTGACTTCAATTTCAGAATATAACTTAGTATGTGAAATTTCCATTTGGGATTTGAGCACCCCCAAACTTCAGGCAACACTTCACATCTTTCCATTCTTTTTTGATCTAGGTATCAGTATCTACACATCTGAGTCACAACAACATTGTAAGTGAAATTATGGACATTTGGGTCAGATAATTATTATTACAAAACCAATACAGAAGTCTTTTGTGTATTCCTTACACATGTAGGCTCACCTGAAGCAAAATTTGCTAGGAATAGAATTGGGGAAATTTGAGAAGAAATAGTGGCCAAATAAATGTTTTGGAATGCATTAGAAGAGCTTCCCCAATATTCTGAATGTCTAAACTGAAAGGTTCTTTAGCTGTATAATCTAGATAACATGCAACTAAGACAATGACCACTTTTTCTTTAAATGTATTCTGTACTGCATGGTTCACATGTTCTGTGTTGTTCGAGTTTCTCTTTTGCAAAAGTTGGTCAGTTTGACAAATACAATGCGGTATGTTGTCTTAAATGATTTCTATTCTCTCTTTCTCTAAAGAACTGGTCATCAAAGATTTATAACAGGCTATGAAAAAATGATGCTGAACTAACAATACCTTTTATGAAAAGGAGTGGCTTCAAAGTCCAGTAAATGAGACAAATATTAACCCTCATATACAGGCTTTTCTTTAGAAAACACCTTTAGCAAAAAATCTGAGGAAAGCATTACTTTCCCACTAGTAATCAAATGCAAATAAAAATAAACATACATACAATCATATACTGTACTTGGAGAGCAGAGGTTTGTTACAGTAGCTTCATATTAAGGCAGAACCAAATTTTATGGAAACTGCCTGGCTCATGTCTGCAAAAGCCATCTTTATTGTAGGATGACAAATCCAGAGGGAAAGTACTTGACGGTCCTACAAGCTGAACAGGGACTAAATCACGATGTCTTAGGGAATATTAATTTTTTTTTTACAACTTCCTTCTTACTTAGAGTGATGGTGTACGGGATTTCAGCTTCCTTTCTGGCCCTGCACTTTTCCACACACATGTGTGCAAGAGGCAGTCACAGCTAATTCTTCCCTCCCGTCTTGAGCCAAGTCCTAGCCTGGGATAGCTGTGTATCCCAGATGAGGAACTAAGAGAGCACATAACGCTTCTTTATGTGGTTACAGCAAGCTCCATTCACCATTTCACTTCCGTAATAATAAAAATTATTGTGATAATAGCTAACTGTGATGTTTTGGGTACAGTTTTAAGAAACAATAATCCAATGATGGTAAGGTTTGCCCGCATAGCCCTGAAATTACTCAGAATCTGACAGCTGAATGGCTGTGTGAGAGATGAAATTGTAGCTACAGCTTGCTTAGACCTGGATCACTGCATTAACTCTAACACGCTTTCTTAAAATGTAGGACCATATCTGGGATGAGATTCATTCCCATCCTGCCAGCTAACATGGAAGTTTTAAGCAAGGAAGTAAGACAACCAAATTCTGCTGTCAGTTACGCTCAGTTAATGTGCTGGTCATTCAAGTTGTACAGAATCTGGATTTGAAGACAGTTTTATCACTTGCAGCTTTACCAAAACTACCTCATCTTTTTAGAGAACAGATGCTCAGCCTTGCTGATATATGGCTGAAACATATGGCTGTGCATCTTCAAGTTAGGAAAGGTATCAGTAAAATGTGCATGACTGGAAATAATATCAAACAACACTATACATATAGCCATCTTAGCAAAAGTCCAAATTAGGATGGCTGAATATTTATTGATAAAAAGAGAATATTGTGATATTGTTGTGCCACAGGGAAAGCAAGGAGATTGTTCAGTATGGGGTTGAATTCTATACCAACACCTTGTCTGCCTGCAACTGTCTGATCCTAAAAAGACCTCAAGAGATGTAAAATCTTGGGTAGCAATACACATTTCTTAAGAACTGTCAGCAGGGAACATGCCAAAAATCCCAGCTGTCCTATAAAAGTATTTGTGAATTGCTTCATCAAAATAGTAATTTAGTCCATAGACTAGAAGTGAAAAAATATCTTTTTAGATCCAAATGTGTACTAAGACATAAAGTAAAAGCTATGATTTTTTTACTAAGGTGGATGTTAATGCAAACAGTGTTTTAGACATAGTTGAATAATATACTCAGATGTCATGGTCAATTCAAATCCTTTTTATTAGAAATAGCTCTGCAGCTGGCTATAGCATCTGTTGGTTAAGCTAACAGGAAAAGTCTGCAAGTTTCCTTCATCATCTTAGCACATAACATACAAAATCTATGATACTAAATTTTTTTTCAAATCATAAGATCATATTATATTACCTTTTTTTTTTAACAGGACTCAATCAAAATACCTGCCAAGAAATCAGCACAATTATGTTCCAGATAGTGAAGAAGTAACATAGACCTTTCCTTGAAAGAATGTGTAATGACCTCAATGCATTTGTGGCACTCGGAAAAAAATAGCACTGTACTACTTTCTATTTTTGTAGCTAGACGTAATTATAACATACACTGGGTTAATTATTTCAGCCCATAAAGATCTTCGAAAACTGACTGCTTTTTCCTATTTTGCTCTTGTGTGCTTGAATTTGATTTGATTTGGTGGAAAGGAGAAAGAGGAGGTCTTTGCTCTGATTTTCAGTGTGACCAAGATGGGAAATAAAGAGCACACTGTTCCTGGAAAACAAGCCCAATGTATCTGCATCAACAATTCCAAACAATCAGAGGACACTTAAATATTGGTTGTAGTTAGGTAGAAATCTTGCTTGCCATAAAATGAGAGACAGGGTCACTTATCTACTGCTTCTCTTATTGTGTTCTACCAATATAAACTCCATTTGAGAGTATCCTAAATACATCAAGACACATATATATTCAGTGCTTTGAAAGAATATTTATTACTCTGGAAATATGACTGCTGTCTCACATCATCTCTCACATTTGCAGATAAGGGTCAAAAGGTTCATATACTTTTTGCAGCGTAGGAAAGAAGGTATACATCTTCCCATATTCATGAAGAGAGAGATTAGGGATTTATAATGTTTACATTCTCTCAGTTATTACGAATAGTAATTAAATATAAATAATAGTATACTAATATAATTAAGTATAACTAAAATATTAGAAAAATAGTGTAAACAATGTAATTAATACAGAAAAAGTATAACAAAAGTAAATACACATTTTTTTGAGGAGGGAGAAAGAATGCTAGATTAGAAAGTCATGTTTCTTCCCTTGAAGGCTAACCTAGTGAAACAGTTTAAGAATAGTCTATCCTTCCATCTTTCATTGCCCTTGAATGTGGGTCAGTGTTAAACTGGGTCAGAATATAACTCGCTGTGAACCAGAACATGCAATGGGAAACAATCTCAAAAACCCTTAAATGAAGCCTCATGAGGAAGCTTTGCATACACTTTCAGTGACTTCTCAGGAGTCCCTCTCTTACCTACCCATAGTGGATATTTAGGTGATTTATTCTTGACTACAGCACACTTGACTTATTTTTAAAGTCCAATCAAGAAATCAGAGTCTCCCAGGAAAAATGTTGTCATATACCTCTAAAAAAATGTTTAAAATGTATCATGTTATACTGCACTTACAAGTGTAATAGTAAAATTTCTCTGGCCAGGGTACATTTTACAATTCTACAATGAAATGCAATGAGGTAAGTCCCTGCAGCACGTGTGATGCTCAAATTGAGCATGTGGCCCAAGAAGACTCCAGACTGCATCCAGATTTGTAGCCATATATCCTTTTTTGATTATGATTCAATGAATCTCACATCAACACTATTTCAGTAATAGCCAACATTGACAAAATGTGCCACTTCACAGAAAGTTCTGAAAACCCAGTTTCTATGGGATGAAAAGAATTTTTAAACCCTAGAATTTCCTGCAGAGTAGGAATTCTATTTTGATCACAAAGGCATAAAGCAAATATAAACATTTTTAAATTTTCTTGCTTTTTATGGACCTATGATATGCTGATTCCTAAACGTAAGAAAAGCAGCTCTGAAGTCAATACATTACTAGTAAAGAACCAGCAAAACTCTTTCGCTTGGTTTCCTTGGCCTACTCCTCATGACCTCCAAAAACATGTCAGCACTTAGAGAACCTACCTAATTTAAACAAAGCTCAATGGAGCGAGGTGGTAAGGTTTACAGGGTTCTCTCCAACATACTCAAAGCGCTATTTCTTTGTTCAAATGCTCGTTAACAAAGAGCCAGTCAAAGCAAAAAAAGTGTTTAGATGACAGAAGCCAAAGACATGTATGTGTTGTCTACACAAACTTCTACCATGAGAGTGCTCATGAGGTTCTTTGCACCACCGTAAGTGCTGCATTTCAATAAATAACAAAATAAATTGTGAAGTCTACTACAATTTACAGCAGAGGTTGAGATTGATCAGCCTTAGTCTAGTGTCATCAGTGTGCAGTAGAGATGCTAAAGATGGCCACAGGGCAAAAAAAAAAAAAAAAGATGAGATGCTTAACCATTGTACACTGGTAAAGCTGGAGTTTTTATCCTACAAGTAACAGATTCTTGAAAATCCAATCCAAACCATTGACTTAAAATTCTGGTTCATGAAGCTTTTTTAATGACTATTAAGATGACTCTGTTTTTCAAGGATTATTATTTTGGACTCATGTTTGCACAGGAGTCTATAAGCATCCAGTCCCATTAAAAATGAGAATAATCTGAGCCGTATTTTCAATTACTTTTCAAATACACTTATTAACATACAATCACTTTTCAAAGCACTTTATCAATCACTTAATAATATCTAACAAACTTCTCACTTCGGATCAAAGTCCAAACCCAACAACTTCAAAAAGTACCACAAAATAAATATATGTCCTAGACAAATTTACAAGCCATCTCCTCTCTAACTCAACTTCGTTGTTTGGATCTTATTTTAAGGTTATATGAGAGAGAGGACACAAGTCTCTCTCCTGCGAGGTGTTGATTTGCTTCACTACTGAGCCATGCTGAGATACATACATGAAGAAAACATTCATTTACAGAGAATACTATCTAAATCTGATTCTTGATTCTCACCTTTTTTCTTGCCTACACAAGCTTCAGGATGAGAGTGCTCACGTGAGTTTCTTAAGCTTCACTATTAAGTGTTGTATTTGAATAAATAAATGCATCAATAGTACAGGGTTCTTAAAGTGTAATTAAAAAGTCCTACAATTTAGTGCTACTTATGAGAAGCATCTAGCAGTATCCTGCTATGTTCCCAACCCAAGATATCTGTCAGCATGTAAAATTTTGGAATGTAATTGGTATGCACCTTGTTAAGCAGACAGTGAAGAAAGTAATCTTTTTTTTTTTTT
>VXBL01007727.1:1462681-1575412 GCA_013400195.1 Aramus guarauna
AATAGTATGGCATACTTATTACAGGGACGGAGGCAAGAGAGAGACAACTCGTGTGCACACCTCAGTGAGTCAGCACAGCAAATATACAAAAATGTGTTACCGGAGTGTTTAACCTTTTGCATACTAAGGGTCATTGCATTTTATTTGCAGTGATAACACTACAGGATTCCTGGGTATAGCTTGTATCTGAAGTGAAAGTGATTTTTCTACTATTCATTTATGTGGAAAAAAAAAATGCTTCTGTTAAAAAAATCAGGCTGGGAATAACTTATGAGAGTAAGGAATTGCTGCTTATTAACATTCATTTCTATCTTCTCTCTCTGCTTTGTAGTATTGTACATTTCCCTATATCATTGTTCTTTATCAGGCAGAACTGAGGTGCCAACAGATACAGAAGATGTTCTGCTGATGATGCATGGCTTCTTATCCAAATTATTGTCTGATTTTATATTTTGAAGAAGAAAGCTTAGGGTCAGACTGCAGTAGATAAAAAAAGTCATAAGCATTTCATATGTTGAACACATTGATCAGGGGAACATTCCCTCTCAGAGAGAGACAGATATGGTATCAATATTTTAGCAAACTGCCAGAAGGACAAAGTCCTCTCGCAATGAACAGGTATTTCGGAACACGAGGCTCTATATATAGATGAACAATTACACAGAGTTGGGAATTATGACTATCATTTAGAACAAGCACAACAATAGGAGTGGCAGACTTTTTTGAAGCCTTCTTCCCCAGCTTGTCCCCCTACCCTCTGGTAGTATTGTTGATAATGAAGAAGTGATTTTTAGTAATGAACTATATTATTAATTACAAATTTTGTAGATTATTTACTGAAATAATACTACATTTTTAAAGACAGTGATATTCTGGAGCAAAATGTTGAAGTCTAAGTTATTTGCAATCTATGAAAACAAAAGCAGTGCTAGTGTAACATATCCCATAAAAAGATACCTAATACTCAAATTTTAGTTTAAATTTGCTTCTTTGAAAATTATTAAGAACAACTCCTACTGTTTGGGGGACAGGAAAATTACTTGAAACTATGGTGAGGTCACAGCACATTCTGACATTTAGTAGCTCTTTAACAAAAGTAACCAAAACAAGAACTCTCACACTCGAAGAAAGGTTTTTAAAAGTTCTTGCTCTTCATTCACAAACGCTACTCAGTAATTAGAATATTAGAAGAAGAAAAAAAAAAAGATAATATTGAGCATGCTGCCTGCTGAACAGCTTTTAATTCTTCATGTAAGCAACATGATGCAAACATGTGAAAACCAACTTCATTTTAGGGAGAAAGGCAGCAAGTGCAAAGGGTCCATGTAAATCTTTTAAGTGCAAAGTTTAGGAAAATGAGGACAGCATGCAAGTGTACATACAGTGAAGGATTTCACTGGCAGTAGGACAGGTTGTAGATGAGGAAGGGATATTTCTTCACTGCATTTGTCTAAGTTTTTGCAAGTAAGGGAGAAGAAGAAACCTTTCCTCATTTTGTTCCACTCCTCCGAAGACATCCCTTTGCTGCCCTTTTCAGTCTCTCTTTGCTCCAAGATTACTTCAAATGGGAGGCAGGAGCGAAAGGAAAGCCTGTTTAATTAGCACACTGAGCACGGTGCCGTCTTTCCCCACGCAGAGGCATGCGGGAAGAGGCTCTCACATCTTCCAGCACCCACTCTCAGTTGGCTCAGTCATTTGTGAAATGTTTGCCAGTCACTCTCCTAGATGCTCTGAACAAATATTGCCACACTCTGGGGGAACATTCAACATGAATGGGGCAAAAGAACACGCAGAACGATTTCCAATGCTTTCCTCAGGAAAGCATTTTATTTTATCTGTTTTTATTTGAAAACAGCAAGAGATCCTTACTCCAGAAAAATATTCCTGTAGCATGAATTTCATTAGCATTGCTAGGGAGCTCCAACTGGGTACCAAATGCTATGACTTACATTCATGTATATATTTTCTGCCATATGTCAAGGAGTTGGCTGTATCTTGAGAATATTATAGTTCTGGCTGATTCAGCACAGTGAACAATCCACAGCCAAACATTCAGAAGTATGTGCTTAAGGCAGGGAGTAAGGATTTCCATGACAG
Organism: Aramus guarauna; assembly: GCA_013400195.1. Classification (NCBI taxonomy): domain Eukaryota; kingdom Metazoa; phylum Chordata; class Aves; order Gruiformes; family Aramidae; genus Aramus; species Aramus guarauna. The sequence continues at coordinate 1,464,779 of VXBL01007727.1, forward strand.
TCATTTTTATTTGAAAAGATAAAGAAAGTCACTGACTTATGAATGTCAGAATCAACTGAAGTTCCCATATGATTTCTTACTTATACAGGATAATAAAAATACATCATATATTACAGAGAAACAAGATAACTCCACAAACAGTTGTGGTTTTGTTTGCAGATCTAAAACCAATGTTGTAACTATTTTCCATACATCTAAGATTTAAATTCATTTTGCTAACCAAAAAAAAAAAAAAAAAAAAAAAATTTGAAAGGATTTACCTGTCTACAGCATACTGTCTGTAATGTTTTTGCATGATAAAAATATTTCCATAAGTTATAATTATCTGAGATCTTTCTTTTTATAGTTCAGAGAAAGTATAGAATTGCAAAACATACCCTAAACGTTTCTAAAATTGAGCAATGGCATGGAACATAAAATAACAAAAAAAGACTGTCTCCTATGCTTGGCATTTGGTAAGTTAACAAGTTTAGTTCTTTAGCTATGGCAGCATTATAGGAGATATTTCTGAGAAAATAAAGATACAAAAGATGAATCACCATTCTCTACAAAAAGATATCATATTAAAAGCGAGATTTAAGAACAACCTAAAGAAGCAGCTTTGGGTTCGCTATCTAACATTACCAGAAAAGTGAAATTCCCATGAAGCAGTGCTCCATCACCATGGCAACCTTGCAAGGTAGCACAAAAGGGTTCATCTTTATGCAACACAATTTTATAAAATCTATCATCCTAAATGTGACAGCATGTACTATCTTTTGGGTCTGCTGTGACACCACAATGCATAGGAATTATTAAATATAACCAATGCCTCATTTATTACCAGTCAAAGAAGTTACCTTTTAAATGCAAATGTTTAAAATTAAAATGAAGGGTTTAATCAGTAAAGCTCCCCAACCTTAAATTACCACAGGGAGAGTAACAATATCAGCTTTGCTGACATTGTGTTTTAAATATACATTTAAAATATTAATATTAAGATCTATGCTTATTTTTGACAACTGTGACATGACCTTTAGAAGTAAAACTAATAAAAGCAGTATGACCATAGTCTTTTGAAATAAAACCCTATAATCTCAAAGCATAAAAGCTATACTAATAAGTGATTACAAAGGGGATTACAGTGCAACCTAGAGAGTGTATCTTTAACAATTCTCAAGACAACCTTTTTTACCATATAAATATAATTTATTAAACTTAAAACATGTTTGAGAGCAAGGTTACCAGGCAAGACTGCATCAAGTGCTCCAGGTTAATTTCATTCAAGTTATTTTCTACAGAATGTCTAATTGTGAATGGCTCTTCCTATTGATCTTTCGCTTGGATCAATAACTTGTTTCCATCTCTGTGAACCACACAGGGAGGAAAAAAAAAAAAAGTTATAATGGATTTCTTGCACAGAGGCTGGTCTCGCTCTTTCTTTTTTCCCCAAATGTCATTTCTTATTTTGAAAAATCATACAAAACAAAATCTCCAAGAGAATCAAACAGAAGTATGCAAACTGTAACGAATCATAAACTTGCAAATACTGTGTTGAGCTCTTATTTTTCCTAATTTTTTTTTCTTTTTTTTCACACAACATGTATATATGTAGATAAAGATATTTTAAATTACCTTTAGGATGTCAGAACATGCACAATATCGGCTTAGGGAATATTTAAAAACCCTGCAAGTAACCTTCTTCTCATTAAATTGCACCATTAAAAGAACATTTCCTTCTTCTCCCATATTAGGGTATAAGTCCATGAACTCAGGCATGGACTCAGTGATAGAAATATCCATCCTGTTGCAGCTTGGTTTCAAAGGTTGGTTTGCAGGTTAGTGTGACTAACAGGCATGTCTCTTCAGCAAATGTCTTTGTATGCAGCAATACAATTTACATTCTTCAGAAATAACCTGTTCAAATAGAACTGAGGTTTTGAGATTAACTAGACTTGGGAAGGCACAGATGTACTTTTTTAATAAATATAGAATATAGTCTTAATAAAGACAGAAAGGAAAGTCAGGATTATCTGAGGAACCATCTTCTTGTCTAAGCACTTTTTGAATTCCAAGTGACTTCATTAGGGAGGAAAAACAAAGAGAAAAATGCCATGTCATACGTCAGATGGAGTACGAGGCAGCACTTTTCCAGCTTTTGCAGGACTCTGGTGACAGCCAAGGGACCATTAACACGCTTTAGCCAGCTCTCTGGGACTTACCCCAGCAGGAAAGCAAGCCTTGCGCTGCACCTAGTTGGCAAATAGGCTCTCTGGCACCACTCCACATTACGCTGCCACAAAGAAGGGCCTCCCTCAAGAAGCACTGTTTCACATTAATCCCTTGATGCAGTAATGGGACATTCCAAGTCACATAATTTGGCTTAAGTGACTCTGAGGTGGCCCTAAATTCGATGGTGGCTGAATTAGATCCTAGCTCCTACTAGAATTTATGAAACAGTATGAAGCTTCATAAAATATACCTGTTGGCACTTTTGCCCTTTTCTTGCCCTCTAATTGCTCAGACAGACATAGAGTTTTATAAATGCGTGGCTAAGATCTCATTCTTCTAAGTGATTATGAGCAATGAAAAAAAATCTTCAACACGATGTAGAGAAGAACAATATAAAAAGTCTGTAAATTACATCCACAGCCTCCCAGCCTTTAAAGATAATACCTTGAAAGCCTTATTACTGCTGACCTGACATGCATAACTCCACTGGTAGGATTTCATGTTGAAGCAGCTGTAAATTGGATAGCCAAGCCCCACCCATGCTAGTGAAAGAGTTGCTGCTCCTTCCCCAGAGCAAATCTGAATGGGGAGGATGTAAATGTCAAATATAGCAACTTCGCTTTGGGTTGCAAGACCTAAAAAACATTTTCTTATCCTTATACCTTAAGATCAAACTACTCAGACATCTGACTCACATATTTCTTCTTTTAAAAAACATATCTCTTCAAAAACAAAGATAGAAGTTATTCAGATGAAGAGTAATAGTTAAAGCTTTATAATTTACAGTAACCAAAACCAGAATGACATTGAAAACCTGCTTAGCACATCTAAGCTCTCCCTTGCATCATACAACGGAGTCATGTTTGATTGACTACAACTTTTTACAGGAAGAGTGTGATGAATAGCTGGAATCAATTGCCAGCTGATTCTGAGCAATTTTGTCTTAACAACAACATATTTCCAGCTCTGAAAGCAATTTCATCTCAGCATTGCCTGTATTAAAACTGTCTTTTAAATAACATAGTATTGTATCTTCATCTACGTTCTAATTTGAATACAGTAATTAAAACTAACTGCTTAGTATCTTTGATTAAGAAATGATTTATAATACTTGCTGAACTTGATAACTCCATAATATCATCTAATTTATTCTCTACCATAAATTTTTGGCGTACTCTATTTTTGCGACTAGGTTAGTTTGTGTGTGCTTTTGCAAATATACTATTCAAACTACTGCTTCATCACACAGATGTCAATACATCAATTTATTATAAACATTTAAGACCCCTACACTTTTCTAGTTTATTCCACAGCTTAAAGTACATTTTAGTGACATAACCTGTCATAGCCCAAAGTCTTAAAGTCTTACATCACAGCCCAAAGTTAAAAACATCCTTTTAGCAGCTATTACCTATTTCAAAGTATAGACTGAGGGATATATATTTTCATTTCTTAAAAGTGCAGAAGAGAGAATGCACTGTACAAGAGAGAAAGGTCATGGCAATGCAATACTGCAAAGAAAAAAAACCCCAAACAATATTAAATCAATAGTAATATTAGCTATATGGATGACTTTTCATTACTATCATTCTGAACACAAAACAAATTTCTTCCACATCAGCCTGCCAATATCATCTGTGGGCTTGATGAAGGAAAGCAGGTGGGGTTTTTTCCCATTTTTCTATGAGCAATTCAATGATAAGAGCAGCACTCACAGTTTACCACATAGCTGATATACTACGTGGTTTCATGGCAGAAGACTGGCTTTTATACAGTTGTATCTGATACCTTTACAATCGTTAATACCACAGTCCTCCTCTGTCTCCTCTCTTACAAATTTAGAGCAATTAGTTGTTATTCCCAACAGAAGGACTATGAAAAATTTTCTCCTTGTAAAGATACTGTGCTTTGCATATCTGTTCCCCAGCAACAGCTCTGCCAAATCTTGAATTCACCACAGAGACAGCAATAATGCTCTTCAGCAACTTCTGTCTATTGAGGACTTCTGCTTAGTAGAAAGATGCCTTTTGAAATTAGTCATCTATCCTTGATAACCTCTTTCATTGCTTGACCACAATGGACTTACTGCCTGACATGTCTTTGCCTACAGTCCTGTCCCCTGCCTTCCTGGTCTTAGACTCGCCACTCTTAGCAACCAAAGAGAGAGACAGTAGCTACAGCAAGATTTGGCTCCAGTTTTAATAAAACACTTAATATAAAACCTGCCAAATTCCATTCTGCATCATGCTTGCAGGTTGAAATCCTGCTCAAGAAAGTGGGAGTATTTCCTGCAGCCAAACAATAAGACTGGGACATAAGGCATCAGTTGTTTTGTTCCTTCACTCCAAAGAAAACAGAGAAAAGTGGAACTACGACAGAAGATTCAAAACAAGTAAAATCTTGAAAACAATACTTTGTCATGTCTGTCCTTATTTCGATATATAAAACCCAATGAAAAAAATGATCACTTATTGACCATAAGCTCTTGACCCTCCTGATATATGTGCATTCTTTCTTTAAAACAACTGAAAACTGGACAATGACATAAACAGTTTGATAATAAGAGGTGGGTTTGCCATACAAAAAAAGTAGGTATTAGCTGACATTTGATAATATAATCCATATGCAAACCCTCAATGGATTTGTAAGGCATTTTCCCCCAATCCAACCTTCTATACTAATAAGTGTTTTCTTAAGGAAAGTATTAAATCACTGCAAGTTAATCTGTAATTCTAGAAACTCACCTTTTTCCATTTGCAGAAAGCTATATTTGATAGCTAAAGAGAACCTCAGACTTTTCTTTACAATATGATATGCCAAGCTAAATGCATTGCATAGCACCTCATTCAGCACACTTCAATTTTCACACTTTTATTGACTTGTAGAACAGCAGACGAGTCCTGAACTTCTAAGTACTGGAAGGGAAGTAATTTTACGCCCCACATATTCCACGCTGATCAAAACCTTAAATCTTTTCTGAGTGTGTCTCAGTCAGTAGCAATAAAAGATTTGTGTATGTGAGATTATACTGTCCTTCTGGTGATTCTGCTGTCTGTGCTGGATCAACCTGTTGCATGGCAGTGACTCTGCTCTCTGTGCTTAAGTAAGAATCCAAGCTACAGCCCAGCGCTATTCTCAGCTTTGGTGTTAGCCATGATGTAAAGATTTCACATATTGCTGTAGTCTTCATCTGTTTAGGTCTTCTTTCCAGGCCCTTGATGGGCAAGAAAAGAGAGGTCAAAGACCTAATAAAGACCTTGTCCAGTATTTATATACTAATCAAATGGTAATGTATCTGTCATTTTAATGAGTTGCTAAAATCAGGTTAACAGTCTATAACTGTGATTAAAATTATAGACACATTTTTTAAAGATACTTTGAAATAAAATGTTTTAACAGATTTGAATTTGAAGAAAACAAACAAAAGCTAGATACTGCCAAAACACACACACACACACACGTGTGCTTCTTAGCATTGTCATGTTCAGTGCCAAAATTTAGATGCTTGCAAATTCACAACATAGATTGTGACAACCACAGTTTAGACCTCACAATCTTCACTCATCCACTTCTTCTCAGCTACAGGAGTTTCCAATACTAAAATTCCCCCAGTACCCAAAGGCACTTACTATGTCTCTACGTATCGTAGAACAATCCTGGGCACTAAGCCAAGGGTTCTGAATTCTGGTGGGCAGGATCTCTCTAGGACTTTGGTTAGATCTCTGTTAGCGTTGCAATGCTCAGGTCCCCTTTGTAGAGCTAGCCTTCACTACAAAAGGATTTTTTTTTTTTTTTTTTTTCTGTAAAATTAATGGTAAGAAAGATTGACTGCCTCTGGATGTATAATTCAATTTGAAGAATCTGAAAAATGTTACTGAAAATCACCCCTATTTGCCAAAAGGCTGACAAGCTATTTGCACAAAACCATAGAAAGAATTCTGGGAGATGTCAATAATGAATAGGATAAATGTTCTCCAGCTTGATAACTACAGGGAGTTTGCTGATAAATTTTAAATGCATTCAGCATGCTGCATTGTGCTCTAGAGTCACTTTTTATAGCTATTGCTCCTGGATTTATACAAAAAGAAGTAGTTCTGAAATAGCGCTACTTGTGTTTCAGATTATTTGACATTTTAATGCACGTAAGTAATGTTTGTGTGTATGTAATGCATGTATGCCATTTCCTCATAAAACTTTTAGACTTAAAAAATAGTGAGGGTTTTTGGTTGTTTTTTTTTTGCTTTTTCCATGTTTAGATATAAAAAATTCAACATCTTTCTTTAAGGGGAATATAAATGTTTGGGCATGATATTCAAACACATTATTTTATGGAATAGCATATACTCTACCTATTCCCTTCTCTTCTTCATACTATTTTCTTCTACCATTATATTTGGTATTAGATTTGAAGCATTTGTGCTTCAAGGTCTTTTAAGCTTATAATAATGTGGTTTTTGAGTAGCTTCTAGAAGTACTCAGATACCTAATATCACATATAAGAATTACGTACCTTCATAATTTTAAAAAGCTGTCCCTAAATGTTTATGTTTTGAAGAATCAGGGATTATTTGAACTGTTTGTCTTTATTTAAGGTCAAGCTACACAAAACCTTATGAAAATTTTGGTGGAAATGGACAGAAAGTCTCTCTACAAGTCAGTGGTGTAAAGGGGCGCGGTAAAACTGGTTTTGACAGTTTCAGCTTGCTTATTTTAAAGGCAAACATAGTGAAGTCTTTCTTCTTTCTTATGCTTATTTCTTACTTCTTTTGTGACCACTATCAACTCTTGGATTATGCGAGAACACTCTGCTATTTAGTTTTGCCCATGGACCTAATCTGGTTAGGCAAATATCCTAGCCTTCTGCTTAAGACCTAGGTGTCTTGGTTTTTTGTCTTCATTCGCCTTCCTCTCTTGACATAGATCTACTTCACAACATCCTTCTTCTCAACTGGTCTGAAAGCATGTCTGCTAAAGTACACACAGCTCTGTTTAATTCACTGTCTTTGAAAAGATTCTTTGCTGATGTACAGGTGATGATCAAATCAGGCCTATAGCCTAAATATTTAATATTACTTTCAGAGAAATGAGTTAAAATACAGTAATGAGGGGAGGAGGATGGCTGAATGAAGCCTTTTTCTCTCAAAAAAAAAAAAATGTTGTCGTGAACTTAATATAAGTAATTTTGTTATCAAATCAATTATGAAAATTGAAGATATGAAAGCGTCGGAGTTGAAATGTCTTTGACAAAAATATAGCATTGTTGAACTCTGATCATACATCAAAAGTGACAGGAATGCATAAGCAGGGTGGTTCTTTTTAAAGATTAAATGAACTAGATAGCTTGCATTAGGCATGTCTTCCAGGTGTCTCAGGCAGTTTTCTCTATACTCTCAAGCCAAGAAAGAGCCTTGTGATGCCAAAGGACTGCCAGGTGTGGGTTTTGCATTTCTAAATTGCGGTCCACTCCCACACTGATGGCTCTTTCCACTTCCCATTCTTCTAAACTTCTCATCCCCTTCCTGACCCTTGCAATATAAATAACAAAGTGGACGGGTGGTTGGTTTTATTAAAGGTTTGTCTGGCCCTATTGAATATTAGAACAGTTAGTCCTGGGAGAAAATACTTTGTAGGAAATAGCTATGGTGTTTTAAAGCTTTTGAAGCGGTTACCTTTCGCCTAGCAGCAGGGAGATGCAGACAGTAGGAGAAAAGAATGGAATAATAAAATCTTTTATGCCTGTATTTCTATAGCTCTTCAGAGCCTTCCTGGCTTCACTGAGACTTTGCAGACACAGGTAGTTTTCGAATCTGTCTAGAACCAGATTTAAATGTCAGGCTACTGAAGTTTGCCCATGTAGTTTTCTACTTAATGCCTTAGCTTTTCAGGGGAAAGTTTTGAAGACGGCAGCCTGGAACAGGCCGCTCTTACTACCCTGTGCCAAAAGTTGCTGTCCTCCCACACTGCAAGCATCTCACAGGTGCCACAGGTATTTAATTAGCAAAGCGCTTCACAAAAGCTAGATAAACTTTCACACTATAAGGAAAAAATGCTGTCCTTCAGGAAACAGGAGGGAAAAGAGATGCGTAAAGTTTTAGTGATGTTCCAGTCAGCTTTACTCACCCTTTTCATAGACTCTGAGGTTTCCACTTAGCACAAGAAAAAACCTTTCTCTCAGTCCATATTCACACTACTGCCTTGATCATCAGAAAATTGAACACCTTCAGTGCACGATAATTAAGTGCACCTGTAATCCAATTAATATTTCATCTGTCTCCACACAGGCAGTGGCTTTGTTCTTAGCCCACAGAAACCCTGTTCATTATTCATTTCAGTTAGGGGGAAAATAAAAACAAAAAAACCAAAAACAAAACAAAAAAATCAACAAACCAACACACAAAACAAAGCAGAAGGAAAAACAGCCCAAATACAACTTGCATAGCTTCTAAAGAAAACTGAAATCCAGAAAAAAAGAAGGCTAATTTAGGTACCAATACACACTGAAATTTACCTAGCAACAGCGTTCAAAGTTTTCTCTTCTTCCTTTCTTGCTCTGCTACTACTGATTAATTTCTCTTCCCAAGCCATCCTGATTGGCACTACTGTCTCCTTGGGTTTACTCTTCGTGCCTACTTACAGACAAAGCCCCTACAATAAGCTCAAAGCAGTCAGAGGGGCTCCATGCAGAGCTCCTAAAAATAAATTAATGTAGCTTTTGTATCAAAGATATAGCAATTCTGGAGTACTGGAAAGCTGGTTTTTCAGCATGAATAACATGCTTGGGCATGTCAACAGTCATGACCACACTTCACTGATACTCAAACATCTGCTGAAACTGTCAGTAAATGCACTAAGGGCAAAATAGTCATTGAGAACCATACTTTGAGGTATAGAAAGTTCATGCTTTAACTGACAATTAGGTTTTCCTCTGTCCCTCAGCATAATGACAGATATTTTGCAACCATGAATGCATCAGGGCTTCATCAGTTCTCCTGCTAAACAAAGACTCTTAGAAAACAGAGGCAACACAAGATAAAATAAATATAAATATATAATCTATTGCAAATATAAAGGAAAACAGATTGTGTGTTTTTTTTCCTCCCATGTACTCATTTATGTGAAAGGGCATATTATAATCCAATATAAATTATATAAAATAAGTATAACCACTGGAGGCCTCAGCTTCCTACTCCCCCCCATCAATTATATCAGCCCTCAAAAATATGATAGTATCCTTGTAGTGACATCTCAATATGCCCTATTCTCAAACACTTCTACTAAATTAATTATCTGAAAATATCAGACGCTGCCAGTTCTGAGGGAGGACACTGAGCCCAAGCAGGAAGCTGCTCGCAGAGCTTCTGAAGTCCCCACGCAGCAGCACGGGAGGAGCTACGGGCGTGTATTTGAAGTCTGTTCCTCTGTGCGGCACCGGTACAGTTTGAACACAGTCCAAAGGCACGGAAAAACAGCATTCAGCTTTTCCTTATGCGAGCAGACTGAATGTCCAGTTTCCCCCTTCCCCATGGTGATTCCCCACAGAGCCAGTGCACTGGTGGGTGTATAAGTTCCAGCTTCATTAAGGACGCAGATCCAGAGTAGAAAAAAAGATAGATGTGGTGAAAGAGAGACCTCCTGTTTACTGCACACAGAGTTGCTCCCATAGTAACTATATATTATAATTAGCACATAAAATAAATAAAAAATGTAGCAGAGACTTTTTGTTTCCCCATCGAGGTGAATATGCTATTGTATTCTCCCCAGTGGCATATATTCAGCTGTTTGTACATATATTTCACACATTGTATTAATAAATTATCAATCAATAACAGGATGAGAATAACCTAATATCTGTCTGTCTACAGGGTGTGAAACTGAACATCAGTAATGATGCATAGAAGATATACCTCCACAACTGGCTTTCCTCCTTCTCTCTGATAGTCAACATATATTATCAGAGAAAAGTTTGGAATGCTCTTAAACTAGAAATATTCTAACCTCATTGAATTAAATAACCCTTCAATTTTTTCATCTGTTCAGGGAGAAACTATGAACTCCCATCTGTCTTCTTGAATTTCAGCAAACAGGAACTTTCCTGGCTACAATAAAACTGAAGATTGAGAAAGTATTTAAAGTCTTAATGAATAAAGATAATTCTGACGTAGAATAATAAGTTCTTCACTGACGTAGCCTATCATTCCATCCTCTCCTTTTGTGTGAGCATATTGCAACTAAAGAAGACTACTTATCTCACAGTGAGTATAAATTTGAAAGGTGAGGTAGAAAGAGAAACTACATATTAGAACACTGGGTTCAGTCTTTAAATTAAAACTCTGTGTCTTAGGAGTCTGCATCTTTCTTCTGCCTAAGTCAGAGCACTCTTATGGGACTGCTTTAGCCTCTGGTTTATAAAATTTTCTGAATGAGGAACAGAAATCGTAATCTAATCGAATTTATCAGCTTTGTACAAGTATTTTTCCCTGCATCAAAGAGCAAAACCAAACAGCTCAAGTTTTACTGCACAAATAATTCACAAAAATGTTTTGCCCGGGTTTATCTGGTGTAGCAATTGCTGTATAAAACAGTAACCTCATGTCTTACTGTATAACTGGAAAACCCCCGTGCCCTGTTGTAAATGCGTTATCAGCGTCTGTATAAAATAAAGATATTGAATGTCATAGCATTCCTGAAAATTAGATTGTTTAACTGCAGTACCCAATTTAAAGTATTCAAAATAAATGATCACAGCGAAATACTGAACTTTGAGAAAGATTGATCTCGTTTTGATTCACACTTCCATATATGTTTGAGGCTTTTCCATGAAGATGTTTCAGTTTTCATGTGACATTCTGACTTAAGGGAATGTTTTGAAGGTTTTTTCCAGTTAGTCCATAAAGAGCGTTAGGGCTTGAGTTGGTGTTTTGGGGGACTCATTGATACGTAATTTCATCTATGCAAGAAATACGATAAAATTATTCCTAGTAAAATAAAACTGAGGTGGCTGTTTTTATAGTCTGACAATTTCCTTACACGTTACCACAGTAATTTCTCTATTACGTGTGATTCATAGGCTTCAAGGCCAGAAGGGTTGGTTTTGATTATCTAGTCTTATTTCCTGCATAATACAAAATACAGGCTGTCAGCTAGTACATGAGAGACCTCCTCTTTAAGCAGTTTAATGGCTACAAACCTAGGAAATGTATTTTTAGACTTTCTGAAGCCTGCTCTTCTGACTTGGGTCTCAAGAGTATGCCAACTAGGTAGAGAAGTATAGGCACATTCTTGCCTCCCAAGGTGAGTAATTAGCATGACCTAGATATATGTACATTTCTGAGAGTTATATGTACTTATTAAAAGCTATAGGGCTGATCTTCTAGGTGTTCTGAGAAGGAAAACATTAATTACACTTTTGTATTACTTTTATAACAGCTCAATAAATGCAGAACTTTCAAAAACCTGTTTCTTTAACAAGACTATCCATTCCAGGGACAACGCAAGTCATAACTCTCTCATCTATTTTAGAGTGATGAATAAATATCAAATACATGTGTTTTCCTGGAAGAGAGAATAAATGACACATAATAGTGATTTATGGGTGCAGACACAGCAGTCATTTTTATTACGTATTTTTCATTATAGAAAACTTGAGACAGTGGCACTTCTGAGGGGTAAATTCATGAAGTATAGCAGAACTGAATGGTTTCATGCCTTTTTTATTTGTCTGTGTATTTGCCTATGTCCTGAATGCAGCTACATGTATGTATATTAAAAGTATATATGCTATTAAAAATTGTTGAGGGGTTTGTCCTTTAGAACTGTGAATGATTTACTATGCTTTACTCCATGTGTTCAGTGCTTCTCAATATTTTCATTAGGAACACAAAAATATATATCCTCTTCACAGCAGTCTAAACAGCTCCTTTCTTTGCTCTGAGGGTATGTAGCAGCAGAATAACAGTGGGACTCAGGTGGCTTTATGTAATGCTCACAACATAGATTTGCGATAGATCTTTTCCTCTAAAATAGAATGTATGGATGTGTATGAACATACCAATTCTATACAGATAAATGTATCGTACAAGAATCACATAAAATTACCAATTTCCAAGTTTACCTATGTAGCCCCAATCTTGCAGTTAGATACTTTTATACGATTCTTTTCTGAAGTCTGAATTTTCTTCCAAACTTTATAATACAGTTACAGGCATGGACAGTATCCTTATTTGCATAATCTATTGCAGAGAACTAAAGGGCTGAAAAGTCTGCTAAGCACACCAAAAAATTCAGTGCATAACTAACACAGACACAGCAGTATTTACATGTGTTTGAAGGTTCATAATGATGTAAGGTATACCTCAAAATTTATAGTTTGCACAAGTATTGAGGTGAAATGAGAGCACTAGTTCAGTACTTATACCACAATGACCTGTGGGTGTTCAGGTATGCAAAGATTAAATTAAAATAGAATCAGAAATTTGAACTCTCATATCATCTTTGTGATGATGTAAACATATACCAGTGTTACACTTCAATACAATTACAATCAAAAAACTCTTCAAAAAGTGAAAACTGTGTAACAACTAGTCAGTTGTTGCAGTTAATACAAACAATAACAAATATCTCTTTAAATGACACATCCATTCATAGTGAAAAACAGCATTGTCAAAGATGCATTTGGCTCTAAATCTAATTCATGCTTTGTTTTGCACAGGTTCAACAGTAAAATCACAACATTTAGTATCTCATATGCATGCAAACATAGTTGTCAAAGGTGATTTGCCTCTAACTACTTGGTGATTTTTATTTTTTTTTTTAAGATTTCTTATGGACTTGTGCAAATACTACGCGTAGCACCTTGTAAGCCCAAGCTGTTAAGCAGAGCCATTAACTGAGAAAATCAAAGGACCAGCTTGTATTATCAGCAATATGTCTGCAATGCTCTTTTTTTGGAGATGGAAAGCACTTATCTGGCACCTTTTTGATATAAACCAAGTTCTTCCTAATAAAGATATTCAGGTTCATCAAAGTGCATAATCAGGTAAATTTTTTTTAACTCTAGAGAGAGATGTTACTGTTGGGTGGGAGTGGGGTCACATAATTACCAATGTGGCTGGCATCAGGAATCAAACTCTTAGGGTTTTCAGTTAACAGTTATGCTTCAGAAGCAAAATATTAATAGTCATAGAAAGATATTTAGCCTCCTTTCCTTTGGGTGGATACTCCTTCTGAAAATGGGATAACAATGGCTCATGATCAGAAACACAAGACAGACTTATTAACTAAAGGTAACTCCAGAAAAAATTGACAGACTTATACTCACTGCTCAACTTTGCTTTCCAGGCAGACTCCTCTCTGTCTGAAGACCATGCAAAGGCAGATGAAAGGGATTAGACCCAGCTGCTTTTGTTTCCTCCCACCCCCAATATAAAGAAGCTACTCAAGTCAATGCTGTGGTGCCAACAGCATCAGGTGTGGTCTATCAGTTTCTCTGGCAGCCTCTTGTTATCCCAGGTTGCTTCTACACAGCTTTAGAGAAAGTGCCAGTGAGTCAGTCCAGATGTTTCCCTTCTTTAAGAACAAATGTCTATTTTAAGCAAGCAACAAGATGTAACAGAATCACTAAGTCTCATTAAGAAGTTACAAAAAAACAGGTTTTAAATTAAACAGTGTGCTGATCATAAAATTAGTGTAAGTGCATGCCAACAAAAAATGCCTCAAATATAGTTGATGTAAGTGGGGGAAAAAATTACTTCTTTCACTAGAGTAAATGAATTCAATAAAGAGATTCAACCACTTTCCTTTCCTCCCAAGTCTGGAAAAAAGATATTTGGATAACAGATTGGTATGTATGAAAACCATTAAAAGAAAGGTGAAGGTGAAATTTCGTAGAAAAGTCCATGGTCCGTACTCAGTTCCTATGAAAATTTTCTCCTTTCTGCTCCTGAATTTCCCAGTTTATTGCACAGTTCCACCACTCTACTGATACTTAATTGCTCTGGGTCGTCCCTGAAGTGAAGATAGAAAGCTACCTTCAAGCAATTAAGAATGACAGGGTTATAGAAGGCTTTGAATATCAGGAAAGAGACATATTACTGATATCAATGTAAATTATATTCTTTAATTAAAGATTTTAAAGGACACTGGATAATTCAAATTTTTGTTGTTTCTAAGTAGCTTGATATATTATTACAGCCATAGAAAATTACTGTAAAGAGTAGGTTAAAAATTTTGTACGCAGCATTCTTACTTCTAAAGAACAATTGATTCTGACCAGACTATTTAAATATCTTTTTTAATTCTTTTTTTGGGAGTCATTCTTGGTGGAAAACTATTGTTATGATATACATTTATAGAGCATACTCCACATTTTCAGTTATATCAGCACAATTTTAAGGTGTTTTTTTTTTTAAGAGTTCTTCACTTGCAATAAATTTAGTTTCTTTGGAAGTCGTGATAAAGTTTACTCCTGAATTTAGTAAGCTTGCATACAGACACAGCTTAGAGATGATTGAAAATACTCCTCCTTAGGGCTCTGATTTCTTTCACCTTAACTAGTGAGGCTTCACTGAGCATGATTCTGATTGGGTTAATGTTAAAGTCAGTTGAGACGTCTACTATAAATGAAATGTACAATAATCTCCAATGACTTTTCACTGAAATAATAGAAATTAGAGTCTGTTGGGCTGATTTGTTAGCCGCTCTTGTAGCTTTCAAGGACTGAATTTTATCCTAGGAAAATCTTAGCTATAGTGCAACCCTAGAGAGAAGCTGTAATCCTTAGTGTCACTCTAACAATGGATTTGGCTCAGTAATGTTATCAGATATTAAAAGAAGGTGTAAAGGAGAAGGTTCCAGGAAATTCTACAGGATATCCAAGGAATACACCCCTCTGAATCTCTTTTTTGTTGGAAATGCCTATGAAATTTGTATGAAACTCTCATGGAATTTCATTGTGCGAAAAATATACAGATAGCTGCAGCTTTTAATTTTCATTTGCTATGTATATTTATATATACATAAAAAGAAATGTTTGCTTTAAGGAGGAAATGTCTAGTTTTCCTATTTTTTCATTCCTTACCTGCTCAAATTTTTTTTTTTACCTCTTCAGAGTGACAGCTTTACTCTTTCCCATCCTCAATAAATCCCCACCTACTCTTTTGGCCTGAAATATATATCCTTCACCTTGAAAGAGCTTTAATATTATTTTGAAAGGCTCTCTGTCAGCATACCCGTCTTCTGGAGAAATCTATGCTCAGAAGTGGAGCCTAGTGTTGAAGAAGCCAAAATCTTATACTACAATGCTTTCTGGACCCAGCAGAAATCTACACTTTTACAAATATAACATTTGTTTTACATAAAATCTGTCCTAGTTCCACATTTATTTTCCTTCCTCTGAATACAGATCTATGACATATAGAGAGAGATATATATATCTATATATGTCATAGATCTGTAATTCTGAGTGACATCAGAATGATCAAGAATATGATAAATGTTTTATTTTGTTGGAGGAAAGGTACTAAAACTCATGGAATGGATTGCACATTATCACATGGTGACTTATGACAGAAAAATAACATTTTTAAAATAAATATGTTCCCGTTTCTTCATATAGGTTTCTTGATATTTACATCAGGTCCTTACAATTTCTTTTCATAATGCTGATCAGGAATCAGCTATCTATCTCAGATATAATTTTGGGCATATGTGTCTCAAGACAGAATTTGCATTTCTGATCCTGATGTTGATGGTTTTCTTCTGAGCCAGGTACTTTAGGCAGAAAACGTCTTCAATAGTTACGTTCTGCTGCATTTTCTTGTTAGGGAACATTAATTGATCACATTTCAACAAAAAGATGTATCTGCAGCTCCAAATGCCATATTCTGGGCTTGCTAGGTATCACCCACTGAAGTGCAAGTAAATTATTTGCTTCAATGCACTCCAACTTTGAAATACAGAAGGATATCACCCTTCTGATTAAAGCCTTTAATGTATAGCTCATTATGATATTGAACAAAAATTTGAACAGTTAACCATAAAAATATAAAGATAGTATAAATATTTGTTGGAACATATACGTATAGGCATAGGTGCATTAGTTACACACAAGAACTTGATTGCAGTATTTTTGGTGAACATCAGCCACTATTTAACTATATTTATGAGGCTCTTTAGAAAAAAAAAAAATCACTATAGAACAGATATGATGTGTAGTTGCTGCTTTTTGGAGCACTTTGAAGAGCTTTATATTTGAAGTTCCTTAATTAATTAAAAAGATAATGCTCATTTAAAAAAATCAGGTAAATTTTATATAAAATATTTTTAAAATTCTTGTGCTAATCATTTTGTAAATGATACAAGGCTGTTAGAATGTTTGGGCCCTGTTAAATGGAAGATAATTTTTTAAACATTATTGATTTGTTCTTTTTTATCAGTAGAAGCAACTATGAGATTGAGTGGGGAAACGTAGGTTATCCATTCTCTTGTAATGTCACTTAGAAAGAATTTCAGTTACTCTAGCCTGGCAACCTCATTCTGTGTAAAACTCCTAAATTAACTTGTTTCAATTCTACCAGTGAGTCTTTCAAATAAGTTGCCGTCACCTAGGATATATAACTATGTGAACAAGTGTGGAGAGTCAAGAGAGCCCTCCGTCCGTATTTTGCGCTTGCCAGGCGAAAGCCAGCTGCAGCTGAGAAGGCATGTAACTGATTCCATGTCAGCAGGGCTCTCAGCCAAAAATAATAAGCTGTGCTAGAGCTCAGTGCTGTACCAAAGAATTTGCACGGCTTCTGGACTGTTGGTGGCTAAGGTCGAGGAACGCTGGAGGATGCGTGGCTTTCAGATCCACTTTGAAGCAGCACACACAAAAGCAGATGAGGATCGGCTTTTCAACGATCCCAGGAGGATCAGAGAGTCTAAGAGGCCAAAATTATTTTAGTTCTTTGAAAACAGAGCAAATACGAAAGTCAACACAATCAGATGAACTTGTGGCTGCGTTGAGGTTAATGACTGAATTCCACATAATTTGATGTTAGGGCATGTTACTGGTACAAGGTGATATTTGTATTGTGTGACATGAGCACTATATAATTACTTAGCTATAATATACCATAGCATTTTAATGCTCATGATTGTTTAAAGATTTATTTAAATTATTTTTATTTTTCAATGTCCTATTTTTCCAGTTGTCAGCGGAATTGTATGACTGAAAATTAACAAAATTCTGCTCTTACAAATACCCAGTGGCATCACTTTGGTTTTACAGATATTGTACAATAGCTTGTGCAATACAAAACTTGCCCTCTTTTTTCAGGGAAGTTGACATATATATAAATTGACATCCTGAAGTCTTTCTTCAGCATTTATACACAGTATACGAAATGCCAGCACATCAAAAGCCTGTAATCTAATACAATAAATTGCAATTGTACTATCAATCTTTTGGTAGAAACACTTATTGCTCAACTAGATATCATGTAATAGTTTGTTATGGACCTGAGTGACTCATGTACAATTTAAAGCTGCACATAACCTCTAAAGTAATAGAATGGGACTATGAACATAGTGTTTAGGTATAGAATGAGTAATATATATAGTCTAAAGTAGGTTATTTACATAGAAATAAACTATAGGTAACAATATGTATAGGCTTAAGAGAACTGCAATATAAAAAGGAAGTAATACATGTCACTATGTTATAGTAACTGAATTATATATCCCTTTCATTGCTCGTCAAAAGAAAATGAAAAGGAGGAGAGGAATTTTTTGAAAAAATAAATTAAGTGTCTTACATTAGTTGCCATGTAACCTTAGTTGTATTACTATTAATCACATAATGATTTTGCATGGGAAATCCGAGAGGTACTAAGTTTTGATGAGGCCTATAGGTGGAAATAGTAGTTTTATTAGAACAGATACCATAGTTGGAGAAATAGACAAAATTTGTTCGGGCAAAAATGTGTTTTGGGCAAACAAATCCTTTTCCACATCTGTCATGAGCAGCAGACCAAGATTTGCTTCAAATTCAAACAATTGCTCTGAGTAGCATATTCAAGTGGTCTAATAAAAACATGCACCCAATTGCAAACCTTACCTCGCCTACATCTTTTCACCACCCCAGCTGCGACAACCCTACTGCTAAAGTTTTATACAGTTTTATAAAGTTTTATAAAGTTTTATATATATAAAGCTTTATATATAAAGCTTNGTAGGTGCTTTCCAGGGGGGAAAAAGTAATTCCAAAGTATTTCTGAACATATATGATATTTATCAGAAAATAAACGAATGCCAGTACAACTAAAAGCTTGCGGCTCTTCCTAGAATTAGCCTTAGCTTCTACGAGGAGTAATGGATCAGGAAACAAGCTTTGTATAGCTCTAAAGTTATATGACAAACTTCTATATAGGCTCTCAGCTTTATGTTATATCCTCCTTTATGTCAGCTGTTTTTTTACATATATCAAGTTATATGACCTCGAGTACTGACAGATGTCTCAGCACTGTGACAACTTCCGAGCTTTGCCTCTGACTTTGCCTAAGCGACAGTGACAACTTTGTTAATATTGATAAAGCTTCAATAAAAACTTTTTGGGGAAATTATCCAGAGCATCCCAATGTATATTTACAACTAAATGACAAATACCAGGTGTGTCCACTGAGATCGTACTGTATTTTATATTGCTTGCCCGCTTGGAAAGACTGCCTCACCCCTCCTTCTGCCAGGTTTGCACCCTGTCAACATCCTGTCCTAATTCTGAAGGTACATTGTTGGTTTTTTCCTTTTCCAGTATCCCAAAGAATATCTACACAATTAAAGAAGATGGTGATACTCTAGCCATTTATACTCTTCAGGGCAAATTGCATAGTAGAGCTTCTTAAACCTTTGCTATTGTTTATATTTCCACAATAAGATTAATTCATGATATAATTGCTCAGAATTTTGCAATCACTTTTGTAACTGACCTTACCAACCTCAAAAGGAATTGAACTTCCAGTGAAAGACTGAAATAGGTGCAAAAGAATTCAATGCTGAGCTCCTCTTTTGTCCCTTCGTTCCTTTCCATTACCCTCCTACTTTGTTATATTGTCATGTGTTATGAATGTGTGTTATCACAACTGTTCCGAGGTTACATGTCTCAGTAGTCAATATTAGTAGAGTTTCAGGCCGTTTTCCCTTGGTTGAGAATATGGTTTGATATCATGAGATATTTTCTGTTACAAGCAACTGGAGTTTATATACATATAAACCCTTTCCATCTATTCCAATAAATATACACTGTTATATTTGCAGAAGTATTGTGATCAAAACACAGTAATCATTATTCCCATATAAACTAGATAAATCTAATTAAAAAATTAGAATGTGAAAAGAAAAATGTCAAATGATTAGATGACTAGTGACTGGTGTTTAGATTATTTCACACGGCACATCATTAAAAATTAAATGTAGCTAATATATCCAAGGTCATTTTTTTGGCCAATATAATTGTTAAACCTTTTAAAATAAAAATAAAAATGTCTAACTATTGCAAAATACTTCCAAAGTTTTTGTTTTGCTAAAATCTGCATTCCAGATCAACTGGTATTAATAATATATATTCTTAATATTTATGTGTTCATCCTTTTATAAAAAAACCCTTCAGTATAGTACATATGACATCCAGTATTCTGTGTATAGAATAATCTAGAAAAAGAATTCCTTAATATTCATAAAAATTATATATAATGTCAAGGTTCAGTTACTATAAAATGTCATTTTAAGGTAACTCCACCCAAGACCTCTACCATTAAGGAATAAGTGATAAGGAAGTCATAAATACAAGGTACTGTTAAGAAAAGCACAACAACGATCAGCCATCCAACAAACAAAACAATGCTATAAAACAAAGAAATCAATAGACTGTTTTTCATTTTACTTGCTTATAACTTTTCCTAAGCAAGAAGATTTACAGCTCCAGAACACAAATAACCCTTTAAATAGTATCCCACCTATAACCAGGTACACAATCTCTCCAGAGAGTCTGATATGAAGAGGAATGAGACAATACAGATTTGTAATTACAGTCTTTGCATCACATGAACTTTCTAGGTGTGGAAACACTAAATCAGCCAAGACACCGAGGAACTTGGAAGGTTGCTTCTAATTTAGCTAGTTAGCAAAGTACAACCATGCAGACTGGGTTATTGATTTATACCACGAGTAGGCACACCATGACAAATGCTTAAGATTAGTAGAACTGTATTATTCATCATATGTAGCAGATTTAATGGCTTTTAATGACCAGCTTCTTATCATAAAACTATATTTATGTAACCTCTGTGAACAAGTCTCCTCGTAGCAAAACCTGGTGTTTATTTATACAGGAAATGTCTTGACCCTACTGCACACGTTCCCTCCAGGAGAAAGAAAGTAAACACGGCTGGTATTCTTTACATAAAGATGCGAAAAAGAGTAAAAAATTCTGAAAAAAAACCCCACACTTCTCTTTGGTGTTCATTCTTCCTCGTTCCTTTGTCCAATTCTTGCCTCAGATATAATCAAAAGTGATTAATATACAAGGATATATCTCAGGGCAAATGTGATCAGCTGATAGCAGAGACTTGCTGAAGTCAGTGCTATTCAGATTTAAAACTTACATCAAGCTGTGGACTGGCCCTGGACAGATTATCTCCAGAGAGTCTCTGTTGAACAACATCGTGCTTTTTCTGTGGCTGCTGGTTTAGACTACAGTTCTTTGATAAGAGAAAAATGCATACCTCAAAAGGTGGCTGTTATTTCATCCTGAATGCTTTCTACAACTGCAGCCTCCTTTATCACTGCCAAAGCTTTACATGTCTCACAAAACCCAGAGAAAAACTTTAAAAAGGGTCAGCCTGCACTTTAGGATAATTCTCCTTACCTTGATATCCATGAAATATTTACTTTAAAGATATACCTACCTCATGTTATCAATGCAAAAAGATTTACATTTATTTGCATTACTTATACATACATTAGAGTATACTGATGGCATTAAAAAATAAAGAAAATCATGTAATACCTTTACTTTTACCTATGGATTTGGTGAAATGGTTCCATGAAGAAAGCATTTCCAGACAAAAAGAGAATAAAGAAGAGGAGAGAAACAACAGTAAGAGTCATGAGTATATGTAAATGCAATAGTATCTGAACATGAAGAGACAAAGTATAAGGTAAGTGTCTGGACACAAATGGAGATGCAATCAGTGTTGTATTAGGGATTTAGTTTATTTTTTTCCAATCATGTACATGCAGAGAAACACAGAAATAACCCATGCTTAGATAAGAAAGAGTGACACAAAAGTAACATGGATAATGGATTAAGAGGAAAAAAAAAAAATCACTGATTTTGTTAGGTGGCAAAATTGTACTCTCAGCATTCCAGAAGCCAGGAGCAGGTGCTTTCTGCACATTTCCAATCAGCCATGCATTAATGTAAATGGACTCTTCAATGTGTACATTGTGACAAGCTGAGTATCTTCTTTCAGGAGCTATCTGAGTGCTCTTGTGCTTCGTTTATCGATTAGAGAATCACCCATAATTGTATTTTCTGATAAAAAAACATTAAATTTTCATAATCACCTTCTTATTTCTCTCACCTCTTCTCAGTTACTGTATTGCGAGAGGGGGAGGAGTTGAGGAGGCAGGAAGGACAAAAGCTTACAGAGCAAACAAAACGAAAATAAAATAATGGAATAAGGAAAGATGTGACTAAAACCATGTGTTTATTTGCAGCCAAAGACAGCTTTCAAGCATTTGCCCATCGTTTGCAGTGATGGATTCAAAGCAGCTACAGAACAAGAAGAAACAATGAAAGCAGAGTGGAAAAGGAACAGAGCCCATACCTTGGTCGCCCATCATCAGGTGCGCCAGACCTTGAAGGGAAACAAGAGCACAGTCAGCAATGAACAAGGGAGCACGGGAAGGTGGTGTTGTCACAGTGACAAAAATGTTTTGTGACAGGCATCTGTTTCCTATGAGATGTCTGTATCACAGAGGGAAATCAAAGAGCATTTTTCAACCACTGGTTGGAATGCTTTGGGCTACGAGTAACAGAACTGCAATTCAAACACTGGGTGCTGTTTTATTGTGTATTTCTTCTGTGCAGTAGTTGGGATGACAGAAAACAATAAAATGCTTTCAAATCCAACCAATTCCTTTAATATTCCATCTGTCTTTATCGTATTTTGATTATATTGCTTTGAACACTTTGCTGGGAGGACTTCCTGTCCTCTACATGTGAAATGATGTTAAAAACCTGGAGAAGTGTGAACCTGAAAAATGGGCTGGGTCTGATCTTTTTCCCCTCGTAAAAATGAGCACTTCAGGTAATTAAATAAAATTTCTTCGTCACATTGAAATGATAATGCAAGGGATGTCTCCTTATTTGTGTGAAACGTGAGAGTAGAATGAATTTGTTCCAGAGAAGGCAAATTATTACATATGCAATATAAAATACATAGCAATAAAGAAAATATAAGTGACAGCTTCGGAAGCTACTTCATAAATCTGTGATAATTAGATTTTGCTTTATATTTGTATTGTGAGATGAAATCCAATCATACCAGTATAGGTCTAGTGACATTTCAAACCAGATGTCCATAATGATAATCACTCAACCAGAGCCAAGTTTCGTTACTCTTTAACCAAAAATATTCAGCTTTTTTAATTCATGATAATAAAATGATACTTATATTCTCACTGAGAATAATGTGATATAGGGAGCACATTTTTCTAGAAGTGTAAGTGTTTTTCAAATTTATGTGTGGTGTAAAAAAAACCAGCAGGCTTATTCATGTTGAATTTAGTTGTTTTGGGATCCATTTTAGAAGTTATTAATTGCTGACGTGTTAAATGTGCTCCTCTTCTCCAACAACTATAAAAGGTGATACATTATTTTTTTATTTTCAATTAATTAAAATTAATTCACACAAAGAAGGTGTGCAATAAAGTATCCTGCTCTTTATTGGAAAGCAGACTTCCTAGAGAGTTCCTGTGATTTCCAATTCACACAGAAAATTAGGTGCACAAATGACTCATGTACTTGGGGGGAGTTCAAAGAAGATACTCCCGACTGCAATCACATCTTAAAGGATTCATATCTTATCAGTTCCAAATCTCAAGTGATGTTCCAAATAGGCTAACAATGGTTTTGCTGAATTAGTGCTTTTTAATGTCACCCTTTTTAGATGCCTAGTTAAACTGAAGGGCCTGGTGTGCCCCATCTCTTGTGCAATAGATCCTGTTTCCAATTGCAGCGCCCTGCAGCTGGTGGGATTACCTGGGGTTTAGAGCAATGCAAAGGAAAGCCGAGTGTGATCCTGAAGGGATGCCTACACACGCATTGCTCGGGAAACATCACACAGCTGTGCTGCAGTTAGCAGCTTCTGTAAGAGAGTAGAAATGTTCTCAGGCGTGTTCTCTCTCTGTAAGTGTTGCTGCAACTGCGAGGGGCAGGGTGAAAACACAAAGTATAAACACCCATGGTCAAGGTGTTTAGCATTTCAGCATTCTTTTAATGCTAAATGTCCTTTCTTGGATCCCTTGGATCCAGATCCCTTCTGGAAGTATTAGTCTCTTTGTGTGATCATTAACTTGTCTTCTGGCTTTTAATTTCTTGTGTTGGCAACTACAGTAAGAAATCTCAGACTTTTGACTTGGACTCAACTGTATTCGATAAAAGGAAGGTGAGACTAGTTAACATTACGACACCTTTTTCTTTAATAAAATGAGATTTTTCAGCAGCTACTTTATGTGAGCTCTTTCAGCTCTTAGAAGGTATGAAGAAAATCACTATCATGTCTCCTAGGGGAATGGAAAGAAGGTAATCTCTTACTAGTTTGCATTTAAATATGATCTTTATAGCTGTAAGGACCTAAACAAAAGGACTAACTTCAGGAGATTACCACTGCTTGATAGCTACTATTGTGCTAAAATGATATGTGGGATCGGTCAGTTGTAAATAGATGATTCTTATACAATTTGAAAAAAACATAGTGGCAGAAGTGCCTCTTGAAAACATCATAGAAACTACTTGAATTTTAAGAGTCACTTACAGTGCTATTCAACTAAAAAGGAAGTCAAGTGAACATAAAAAAAATACACTGCTCAAACTAAACATCTATCAATTAAAAAATTTAGTACTAGTCCTGAAGACACCGTATTTTGTTTGACTCTGTATGTTACTTTATTTGTGAAACAGTAAGGCTACTTATACTTACTTGGTAAAAGCACATAATGATACTTACCTTATTTTATATTTTTACAATCTATGGATGAAGGTTATGGAAGAGTGAAGAATTACTATTACTCTACCTGTGCAATCCACAGTGTGGTTTAAAATGATACAGATAAACCTACCACGGTAGAAATCACTGCTAGGTTTTCAAAATGATGGTCTGCTTATATCACAGAATACCACAATGGAGAGTCATAGAAAGTTTTGGCCATGTACAGGCATACTAGACATTAAAAATACTCATTTGTGCACCATTACTTCATAACTGGAAGGATAAAAGCCTTTTCTCTGTGAATTAGGAATTCAAGACTTAGTAGGAATGCCTGATGCGTGATCCACTTTATACTGAACTTTGGCTCTGAGAAGAGAGAGTTAAGGGGCACGGGATGGGATAGTAGAAGCGGGTATGAATGTAGGATAATTCCGTAATTTGGTGTGTGAGTTCCATGCAGAGCACAGGCCAAAGCAGAATTTAAACATGGTAAACCTGCAGTGAACATGTTCAACCCTAGCACAATTTTAGTAAAATGAATAAAACGTGGTCTTTTCATACCAGCAATATATACAAATTTAACTCTATGAATAGTAAATCCTTCTATTTTCTTATGGAGCCTAACTTACAGAGATGCTCAGATATCACAGAAATCAAAGATGAGAAATTACATCTCAGTTTCCAAATTGTGCTTTGGAAACACATTCTGTGCTTCCATTCTTTACATACACATCCTTTGTAACTTTAATGTATGCATAAGTATCTAGACCTGTGTTGGAATAAATTTAAGTTTGCAGTTTTAAGAATTAGATTCAGGTAAAGTCTGGATTAACTATTATCCAGGCTTTATCTTATACTGCTGTGCATAAATGAATACATGAAATGAAATTGAACCTCCTTATCTAGCTATACTGATCCTAATTCACATTTGAGACTCATGTTGACATCAGTAGGGGTTCTATGCACAGATCAAATATAAGATTAGGTACTTATTTCTACGTTTTTATGTTTTTCAGTTAGAATTCCTATCCCGTTGTTGTTGAATACATTTTTATTTCACAATGAAAAAGAAATTGTATTGATATGTATGTGTGTGACAGTGTACACAATTAAAGCATTAGAATTGTTTAAATTTTCTTCCTGCTGGTAACGTATATTTTAATAAAATTGCACAGCATCGTGAATGTGCTAAATCTGAGCACCTCTCTCTGCCCTTGAATACAGTAGCATAGAGAAACACAATACCGATACTTCCAGGCTTTTTTAGAAAATTACCACTGAACAGGCAGGCAGTGGCCCATGGTGACTTGAATCCTGAACGAACTCATGCCCCACAGTGGCTCACGACAGGACCCTGGGTCAGAGCCCTGCCAGGGCAGTCACTTTGCATATAAGTTAGCTTACAGAGTCCTTAATTTAAAAAATAGTATTAGAAGCATTGGAAAAAATAAAAGTTATTGCTCAGTTTAGATAAACTTGTTTTTCAAATAGATAATCAGTTATCCAATATGCAAAGATTCAGCCCAGAGCAACTTTTAAAAGCACCTGTACATAAAAAAACACCTGCACCTTTTGGCTTATAAACAAAAAGATAGTATTGATTCCCAGCAATAACTGATCTGTGAAGCATATTCAGTACCTTTAAAACCATGAGATATATATGTACGCAACCTGTTTTACCAGCTAATAGACATACTTACCAACTTTCAGGCTAGATGGCA
The DNA here is from genome assembly GCA_013400195.1 of Aramus guarauna. NCBI lineage: Eukaryota > Metazoa > Chordata > Aves > Gruiformes > Aramidae > Aramus > Aramus guarauna. Next base: position 1,490,958 of record VXBL01007727.1, read on the forward strand.
TTGTGCTTTAGTTTCCACTGCCCTGTGCCATACTTTCTTTAAAGGGACTTAATTACATACCAACATTATTATTAAAATTGCATGCTTCTTCCTTCACAATGTCCAAAAGGCAGAGTGCATTATGTTGAAAAGTTAGACAGAAAAACTTTTTTCCTAACACTTTGTGCTGTAAAGAATAATACAGTAAGCAAGATTTGTAGCATTAAAGAGAAAAGCGCTTTCCATTTTCCTAAGCAATTAAAATATAGATATTTAACATGCATTACATTCTTCTGAGGACTATTTATGCTCCACACTAATGAAAGAAATAGTTTCTTGAAGTGTTTTTCATACAGAACATGAGAAGAAATCAGTCTTTCTACAAATCTCCTGAATTGTTTTGAAGGATGGTATCAGTCATGTGAGTACAAATCCCATTGTTTCAGTGGGGATATTCTGGAATTACACCAATAAGGCCAAGATTAAAATGAAGCTTTGCTTGTGTTCTGTATGGAAAAAGAAATCACACTTATTTAATAAACCTGTATGCCTTTATGGGTAAAAAAATGCAACTTACCGTACTGAATGTTATGTGTACTTTTATAAGATTAAGCAGAAGGGAAAAAAACCCACTAAACAGAAGGGAAAATCAAGAGCTTAGGAAAATAAGGTAGAAAGCACCCACCTTCCACATAGTTGTCTTCTGTAAGCACATAACAGGGAAGGAGAGAAAAGGAAAACATTCATTAAGCAGCATGCAGACTGGAACTTGCCATTGCATGTCTTCATCATGCAAGGCATCAAACACAACATGCAAGTGCTCCATTGCTACAATCCAGAGGGAAAAACAAAAGCACCAGGGAAGCAGTGTTTCCTCTATTTAACAAAATTTACGTGATCGTAAATAAAACAATACTTTTTCCAAAGTGCAAAAGTTGTACAGGATTTACTGCATCTCTTTGTAACTTCAATTATTATTAGTCATTAATGAGAGGATATTCTTGTAAGACTTTTATAACTGCATATTTTAAAGCCATCAGTCATTTGTGATAGGGATTCTAAGTTCATCTGCTGCTTCTTTCCTATTCTGAATTTTCTTCAATGACCTGGGTGAAGTAGATGATTTTAAACAGATCAAATAAGTTAACTTAAATTTTAGAATATGCTGTGAAGATGTTTTCACAGGCAGCATGGCTGATCCTGTACTCATTACTGAAGCATTCACTGGTCATTGGGTCAGATCTCAAAATCCAGTGTGGAAAAACTGTCACTTAAGCTGGGTGGAATAACTCAGAATTGTAGGATCATATCCCACAGCACTTGTCAGCACCAGACACTTGCACATCCTAAAAAATCAATCCGTTCTCTGCCTTATACAGCTTGCAAAGGCCACAGTAATCTCAGGTGTGGGTTCTGCTTCCGGAATGGATCAAAGGGCTTTTTGCCTAAGTAAAGGCTGCTATCAACAAGCAATACTTTGGCCTTTTATCCCCAGCCCAGCATCAATATGGGGCACAGGAAAGAAGGTTCTCCCAAAGTCTACACAGCAAGAGGGGACTAGGAATTGAGTCTTAGCTAATGAAGTGGACAGAATTTTAAGTTAAGAAACAGGCTGAGTGTCCTAGTAGTCATGCTAGTCTCTACATTCTTCATCTTCTCCACTAGGTGGGTGGTTTTGAGGGAGTATGTCTCTGTTGCCCATTATGATTTTGACTGAGGAAAGGATAGGAGAAAGTACAACAATATCTCAGGGGAAAGAGAAAATGGGAAGGGTAAAATAACAAAGGAAAAACAACACGGAAGTCAAGGAGATGGACTGTGCGAAACCAACAAAGAAACGGGAAGGGTGACAACAGAGCAGTCTGACCACTTGGGAGCTCTCTTCCTGCAGTTTGTGCCGTCTCCACCAACACTTGCTGGGGAGTGAGCACTGAGAAGCAATTGCAAATTGAAGCCCGGTTCTGTCATTTCTCATGGAGTCTTCCTACTGGAAAATAACTTTTCATGTGACCATTAAGAGAGGCAATCTAAACTAATTTGGATATATTGTAAACCAGTCAATAATTAACAAGTTACACAGAACTGGGCTCAATGGTATCTCTTAACCATAGTAATTTCCTGCCAGAATGTGTCACTTTTCATAATGAAAAGCCCTTATAAGTTAATGCCACAAAACACTGAAAAATCTCATCATAACTAGACAGTATTCCAATAAATAATTTGAAAAGTTTACCACTTTAAAAAGAATAACTGCTATAAGCAATGAATACTAAAGGTTTTAAGTCTCTCAGTTTTCAGTTGTAATACTCATAGGTCAGACCAGATAAAGTTAGTTGGCTTAAGATACTATAAATCACCTTTTCCATGCACACACTCGAAATTTAGACTTCTAAAATCTCACTGCCTGAAATTTTAGTTTGTCATGAAAGTGCAAAGGGTACATACTGTTTCATGCAGTTAGGAAAGTAAGAGGCTGAAAAGAAAAAAAAATAAATATGAAAAGCAGTATGCCTGTTGTGAGTAAATCTGTGAAGATCAACAAATTGAATCAAGTTCACTGAGAAAATGAAAAGCACTCAGTTCCACAGGATAAAGATATTATGTTCTACATGCAATATAAATTACAGTGATATTTGGGCTATTAGAAATAGCTACTTAGAGCTAAGTTTTCCTGGAAAAGCCTTCTTCCTTTAACTTCATATAGTAATTTCCTTTCTTTAAGTATAAACCCCCCCAAATTTAATGAAAAATAAATTAGTAATTTCAATTGTAGTATAACTTCAGGCTCCTTCATCTAGTCCTGGTTACTGCAGCACTGCTATATTGCAATACCAATACTGCAATGAGATCCTTTTTGGTGGCCATATTTAGCTGAACATGATTATTTAAAACCAACACATGAACTTGTTAAAAGGCCAGTTCTGTTGCTCATGATGTCAGAGTCAAAGGGAGAGTTCTGAAAATGACATCACAGGCAGCATCGGATGGTTAAACTCCTCTAGTTACAGGGTTTAGCATGTCATGGACTCTATTCTTAGCAGTGATTGGTATGTCTTTTTTGATGACTCTGTCACCAGAAAGATTTACACTAGCTGAGCAGCTTCCCTTAAATGTCTGATTGATTAAACTTTTAAGTGATTGTAAATTAAACTGTCAAAACATTTTGAATTAAAAAAAATTGAAAGTGTTGAATTCCTGCTCTGTGAATAAAAGTGTATATGGCCAAACCCCTATACACTAATAAACAGCAATGAAAATTCATTCCTCCACATGTTTTTGTCATAGTAAGTTAAACCATCTTAAACAGTTTTGCAATCTAAGAAAAAAATTAGTTCAGCTTCTTTATGGTACTTTACAAGGTTTTTACGTTTGATTAGTGTTGAGCACCATTATCTATTTAAGGTGGTTTTTGTGATGGCTGATATATTTCCATATGACTAAAACTTTGCTTGATTTTCCTCATTCCATTTTCTTGATATGGCCTATTCTTCTAACCGGAGACTAAAAAGCCAGAAGACCCAAACCCAAACTTCGCTTTTTATTCACTTTGCTTACTCCAGCCACTCTTAAAACAAAACAAAACAAAACCAAAAACAAACCCCAAAAACCTTTTTGAAAGCCATGCATACTATCAATGTCTTAATTTTGCAGTTTGGAGGGAACAAAATTTTCCTCATTTAAATCAGGAGTAACTGCATTTATGTCATTACAGTTGCGCTGGTGTAAAATTTGTGTAACTAGAGAAGAGTAAAGCCATATTACACATTTCTGTCATTGCTGAAGATTTAGCCACTCCTAGTCTGAATTTTTCCTCATTTACATCCAACCGCCCTGGAGGATCTTATTGTCTACTGAGGAGTTCTGTTTGCAGCAGTGGAACAAAATCTTTCAAGTCCCAAAGTGCCATCTCCTAGCTGCTGTAGCCATTGGCACAGAACGGCTCTTAGCCTCTTCTGCAACAGCTGGTCGTACCAATGATTTTCACCACTGCAGAGCCCAGGTACAAGACAAGGGGCTAAAAGCAACAGCAGAGGAGCAGAATGGCCTTACAGCCTCCACTAGCAACCAGACAACCGGCCAGACAGGAAACTTTCTCTTCAGTACTCTGACTTCCAGTAGATGTGACAAGTCCTCAGTTTCCACATTGCACTGAGCTACTCACTTGAAAAACTAGACAGGTCTTCCACTGCAAACGCTTATTTCCTAGACCTTCCCCCTCCACCACCACCACCAATGATACTAAAGTGCACTGCTAATTTCTGTATTTACAACCTAATTTCTTTGGCCAAATTCTGCTCTCAGTACTACTGGGGTAATCTGTTGACTGCACCTATGGAGCCAAATATTCAGTTGATTTAAATCTGGTGTGAAATGGTTGAAATCAGTAGAACTACACAACTTACACAGACTGTGAATCTGGCTTATTAGCTTCAGATGAATTGTTTCAGGCTGTCCCTACTGAGCTGAGAGCAGAACCTGGTCCATATTTTTTGCAGCAGAAGCCCAACCAATTCTAATTATTTTAGCATATTACTATGATTAAATGATATAGAAATGGGAATCGTGTTTTTACAGGATATTTTTATTAATTCAAGACTCATGTTAATATTTGCTGATGCTTCATGGAAACCTTGCCTAATTTTATTTTTATTTTTTTTTAATGTGATTGTTTATATGTTTTGTGGTTATTTCTGCTATTACATTTTTTTCTTCTGCTGGAATATTTACACCTTAGTCACATACAGAGCACAATATTTGTCCTGACAATTATATAAGAACAGTGTTTTCATTATCAACAGATGAAACAGTACATTAGTATTTTGAACTTATAGAAATAGCATTCTAGAAATAACATAATAAAAAATAGCGTATTAGAAGTGGCATTTTTATAACGTTTTTTCCATCGTCAAAATTATAGTTCCAAATCACATTTGGCAACAACGAAGAGTATAATATACCACAGACATAGTTTCTGAAATGCCATAAGATATTTAATACTATGAGTAGTGGGGAAGTAGCCTGAAATAAAGCTTATTTTAATGCATGTGCCTTGCAGTAAAAATGGCTAGGAATTTAAGATACAATATTTTAAGTTTGTTTCCTCAAAGAATAATGCACAGGTATATTTCTCTATAAATTTATCTACTTAAAAATACTGTACTAGAATATGTCATTCCAAGAGGCAGCTTTTTTTTATGAGACTGCACCTAGCATCTCAGATAGTGTAACTTAGCTTGTCCCATCAGTTTCTTAAATTGTTAGAGAAATTGTTTTATTTATCATGAGGTTCAAAAGAAAATATTTGGAAAGGATATGAAAACATGAAGTATATTATAAAGCATGTTATAAAGCATTAACAATCATATTCTCAATAATGATGAACTACAGCAATACATTGAAAATCTGTGGCTATTAGCATTGGTCTTCTCAAGAGCTGTGCATCTGACAAATTCCATCAGGATTATTTGCATTTTTTGAAATGTACTTTTGAAAACCACTATAAATATTGATTGTAGATTTTTGACTCTAATTATTAATAATTAGAAATGTATTATAAAGATACCTAGTACAGAACTCTGATTCTGTTGCAGCCTTCTGCTTGAATATTGAGTAATTAGGGAAGTAGCATTTCCTACAGCTGGGCCTTGTGGAACAAAATTTGGGATTCATCTGCAAAATCTGCAAATCCACCAGAATCTAGAGAAGCGGGCTCAGGGGTTCCTACATTTCCATATGGCCCCATTAAGTCTGAAGTAAATGTACAGCCTCTTCCAGACTCCACATGGCTTTGGGTGGACCCATTCAGAGGACTTTCCAGTGCAGTGGGTAGACATATAACAGAGATTTCTTTTCTGGAACGCCCTGTGCAAGACTCTGGAGAAAGATGCGATACCGTCAGGAGCACAGATGACCTGTCCTGACCAAAAATGAGGATGAGGCTTTCTGCCAGATGAAGATCATTAGGGCACAATTACATGTTTCTGCCAGTTTAGTACAAGACAAAGCCATCTGCCCAAATTCAGTACACCTCTTCAAATTCAACTAACATCCATGAATTTACTCAAGATGAGGTCACCTTTTCTAGACAGTGCTATGTATCCCAAGTGCATTGAGAATGAAATAATGACTAGATCATTTTAGTTAAGCTACTGTAGATGACCTCCCAGTGTGAAGCAGCAACTAAGGGAGGCAGTGAGAATCTTGAATGCACAGGCAAAGAAATAACAAACAGAAATAGCAAATGGCATTACCTTTGTGGCATAACTAAAACCATTACTGTGTTTAGTTCCAGTGCTCACATATTTAAAAGGAAGTGAAAATGAAAGAGGTTTCAGAAAAAAACTTTTCCCACAGTCATTCATGGTATTAAAAAACCTAAGAAAACCAGCAATCATGTCTTACAATGAAAACCCTAAGGTGCTCAATCTATTGAGTATATCAAAGACAAGATTAAGAGGTGTCTTGAACCCAGTGTGTAACTATCAATGTCAGGAGAGAGATTCTTGATAACCGGAAATCCTTTCAAGCTGACAAATGCTGGGATCAAGAGTCAGAAAAGTTCAAACTGAAAATAAGATGAAAAGTTTCAATAAATATAAAATAAACATTGGGAATATTGGGAAATTCTTCCCTGAAGTCTTAAGACAGAGCCTTCCTCTAACAGAAATTGTGTATCAGTCACTGCTTTTGGGCTGCATTGTAGGAATCCCTGGAAGAGATTCTGCCTTTTGCCATTTAGGAGGTTAGGTTAATATTTTTATAGCAGTACATTCTGGCCATAACTTGTATGAATCTATGAATTTTCTCTAGTCAAATGAGAACAGAAACCAAGCATAAACAGTAGCAAATACTTTGACACCTTGTTAAACACAAAAATGTTCAAATAAATTGTTTTCTCAGAACCAATCTCTGCATCATTTGCACAAAGAGCTCACTGAGAAATGTTTCCCATGAAGAATTCAAATATAATGGGTGAAAAAAAAAATAATTCAGACAAATCATTACTATTGTTCCCAATGGGAAAATACCCCCACCCCCAATTTACTTCTAGACCCTGTAATATTTTCTAATACCATCACCAGTTGTCTGGAGATGACAAACAGAATCAAAATCAAGACAAAATTAAATCAATACTCTTTCTGAGGCAACAATTTTTTGTTTTGTTTGATTCCTATGTAGCTTAATCACTTCTCTATTGTTTGTCATCACAAGTGTATCAAATACGAAATCATTCAACATTGCTTTAGTTTAATGCTATTAATCTAAGATTTTTTTATTGCTACCCATTTTTAGATATTGCACAGCTGAATAGACTTGTGCTTTTTTGAAGCCATAGTAATTAACATATCAGCACATCTTTCATACTTGTATCTCCTTTTTCTCAACCACTTCCTAGAACTGACATTTTTTGAAAGTTACTTGTCCTCTTCTTTTAGTAACTTTTACCATACTTCTCAATAAACTTGGACTGACTCAGGGGAGAGATCATCATGTAGATATAAAAATGACTGCTGTTTAATTATATTACAATCCCAAGAAATTTGACTTTGGCCTTATTTTGACACCTCATTAAATTTAATTCTGTTTCTCCAAAATGGATCTGGCTAGTCTCAGATGTGCTAAACTTCAGACCTGCTTGCAATATGTCAATGGTTTATAGAAATTTGCATCAGTCAGTGGGGCAAGTGCTCTTGCATCTGTGTCATTGCTGCAGTAACCACAACCAGGAATCAAAGGTGAAATCAAAGTTTTTTTAATAATTAAATTTAGTAATATTAATAGTAGAGATAATGAAAGGAGAAGTAAGTCATTTGCATAAGTGAAGGCAAGTCAAAGAACCATGGTCCCTCCCCAGTGTTTTAATTTCTATGTCTAAGCAGAAAACAAAACACAATGTATATCTCTGTATTTCACTCAGTAGACAGCTATTCTTTAAGAACAGCTGCTCTTTTTCCATTTAGCCTCTGGGACTATTTCTCTGGATTTGAAACATTCAATTTCCATTTCAAATCTCTGGGATTTGCACACTTTGATTTGTGCTTTTAGACATCTTCCTTGTAATCACTAGAGGTCTTATTTCCTATCACAGAGAATGGATAGACTCACTAGAATTAAGGACTGACTGATAGTATATGGTCCACTTTACAGGGCCTGTACATCTTACGATAACTCCTCTTTTCTTCCTAGCACTATTATTATTCCTTTCGATTTTCTCCAGATTAGCCTTGCTGGGTACATGGCATGAAAATATATTTTCAGGATATTCCTATCAGAACCTTTCATACAGTATTAACCATTCTGGCTGGCAGAGAGTAATGGCAAGAACAGATTATATTCTATAAAAGTGATGCGGGATGACACAGGTATTACTATTTTAAGAATATGTTTTCAAATTAATTTGAAAAATTCATAAAAAACTTATTTCAGCAACTTCTTTAAGAAACAGTTGTGAAATGAGAAATAAATATTTTTCAGAATTATTTGTGCTTGTTTTGATGTACATGGGAATAGAAACTAGCCCAGTAAATCTGATTCCTTGTTGTGGTGTGCTTTGTGTAGTCAATCATATCATAGAATCATAGAATCATGGAATGGTTTGGGTTGGAAGGGACCTCAAAGATCATCTAGTTCCAATCCCCCTGNTGCATCTCAAACCTGATCTTCTCCTACAGTGGTTAGTTCTTCATTCTCCCAGTCTCTGCCTTTGCCTTCTGTGCCTTGGGTGGTGTGGCTGGAGCACTTGCCACTGAAGACTGAGGTAAAAAATTGATTGAGTACGTCCACCTTCTCCATATTCCAGGTAACCACGTGTCCTGTTTCTTTCCAGAGATGGCCCACATTTTCCCTAGTTTTCCTTTTATCACCGATGTACCTATAGAAGCTTTCTTGTTGCCTTTGACATGTCCCTGGTCAGATTTAATTCTGTTAGGGTTTTAACTTTCCTAACCTGATCCCTGGCTGCTCAGACAGGGATTTTTGTATTCCTCCCAGGCTACCTGCCCTTGCTTCCACCCTCTGTAGGCTTCCTTTTTGTGTTTGAGGTTGTCCATCCATGTTGTTCATACATGCAGGCCTCCTAATGTTCTTGCCTGACTTCGTCTTTGTTGGGATGCATTGCTCCTGAGCTTGGAGGAGGTGATCCTTGAATACTAACCAGCTGTCTTGGGCTCCTCTTCCTTCCAGGGCTTTGTCCCCTAGTACTCTACCAAGCAGATACCTGAAGAGGCCAAAGTCTGCTCTCCTGAAGTCCAGGGTAGTGAACTTGCTGTGCGCCCTTTTCCCTGCCTTAAGGATCTTGAACTCCACTGCTTCATGGTCACTGCAGCCAAGGCTGTCATTGAGTTTCACATTCCCCACCAGTCCCTCCTTGTTGGTGAGACCAAGATCCAGCATGGCACCTCTCCTCATTGGCTCCTCTATCACTTGGAGAAGGAAGTTATCAACACATTCCAAAAACCTTCTGGATTGCTTACGCCCTGCTGTGTTGTCCCTCCAACAGATATTGAGGTGGCCGAGGTCCCCCATGAGGGCCAGGACTTGCAAACATGAGGCTGCTCCTATCTGTCTATAGTGAGCCTCATCCGCTTGGTCTTCCTGGTCAGGTGGCCCATAGCAGACCCCATTATAGTGTCAGCTGTCCCTGTCTTCCCTTTAATCCTGACCCTTAAGCTCTCGGTCAACTCTTTGTCCATCCTCAGATGGCCATTGACATTGAGGGAGACATGCCCTCATCATCTCCCCTGCCTGTCCTTCCTAAAAAAGCCTGTATCCTTCCTTTCCAACACTCTAGTCATAGGAACCATCCTACCAGGCCTCCATGATACCAATAAGATCACAGCCCTGCAGGCATGCACATGTCTCCAACTCCTCTTGTTTATTCCCTGTGCTACATGCGTTTGCATAGAGGCATTTAAGTTGGGCCCCTGATGAAGCTGACTTTCTGGATAGAGTGGCTGGAATTCCTTTGGGCTGCACTTCAGGTGCTCTCCTGCTGACTTGTGGTCCTTATTCCAGCTCTGGGCATCTATTTCTGGCACTGGCATTAAACTGGTAGTAGTGAGATGGATTGAGGTTCCCCTTCTCCACGGCAACTTTAGTTTAAAGCCCTCTTCACCAGCTTGGCAAGCCTATGACCAAAGATGCTCTTCCCCTTCTCTGACAGATGGACTCCATCAGCCCCCAGTAGACCAAGTTTCTCAAAGCAAGTCCCATGGTCTATGTAGCCAAACCCCTAGCTGTGGCACCAGTCTTGTAACACTTGTTGATTTGCCAAATTCAACTGGCCCTTTCAAACCCCTTCCCTTTGACCGGGAGAATTGATGAAAAAATTACTTGTGGTCCAGAGTCCCTTACTGCTGTACTTGGAACCAGCTACCTAACTCCTTCTGAGCCTTCCTGATGTTACAGAGCCTTCTTGCTGCCTCCTGCAGCTCAGCCACCTGCTGCTGGAGGTCCTCCACCTGGGCACATCTTTTGCAGATAGGTCTGCCACCTGTCCATGCCCCAGGAGAAAGGTCTAGGCATTTCCTGCACTGCAGCCTCTCCCGTCAGTAGCTCCATCTGGGTGGAGGCATCGGCCACTGCTGGGGTAGATGTCTATACAAGAGGCTGCATAACCAGGCCCCAGTTACTATCAGAAGAAATCAAAGCCCTGTCCAATCATCCTTTCAGAAAAACTGGTCTGTTAGACCCATTAATACAATAAGATTAGCTGACTGCACAGTGAGTAAAAATGCTGTGCAGTGGTTGAACGGTAGAAGTAATTTTCTAACTGGATGGCAGCTTTACAGAAGTGATGATCCTGTGGATAACGAGCAGGAGACTCAAAGGAGGAAAGGTCACATTTTTTTGTCCATGACAAGGATATTGTTTTCAGACAATGCTTCCTAAAACCTCTCTACTGGTTTTGTATTGTATGGTGAACTGGCAGTGATCTACACTTTCACAATTTCTGCTGTGTAAATATAATATTTCTCCTTTTATAATATTTACTAAAGGGTGATGACATATGACTGCACATTCTGCCTATCTGAGATATTCATTCTAGCTCTGACTCTGTAGCTGGATATTTGTGCCTTCCCAGTCTAGTACAACACCACATTAACAGGACTGCATGCAAAACTAGCCATATTTTTGTACTCACATGCTGTCTTTATACAATAGTGAGGAACGTGTGTGTGCTATGTGATGCTATGACTTTAACACAGGTGGCTGAAGACAATTTGGTATGAAATGTTCTTCAGAGTTAGCAGCTAAAAATGTAGAAGACGCACTGTACACAATTAAAAATAGAGTAGCAGTATTCAAAATAACTTTGTTGTATAGTTTTTTAGCTAGTCACCGTAAAATTTTCTTGGCTACTACTGAGATTCAATTTGTGCATGTGAACTGAGCTGAACCTGCCTTTGGAATACTTTAGAATGGTACAAACTTTCTGCTCGTTTAAATGGGAAATTCCTTTGAAGCGAGTGGAGCTGTACTCTGGAAGTCAGCATGCTGTAACTGAGTGTTTAATTTGACATCAAATTAAAATTTAATCACAGCTATCTGTGACTGTGAGTGAACAAAATAGATATCTTTACATTTTTTTAAAGAACTTAATTTTCTCCTTTACTAGTCTACAATCATTTCAATGCTAATGCTGAATGTTATTCTGATTAATTAGTAGTTGTAGACAATGACAATGAAACTAATTACAAGAAATTTTACAATTAAAAAAAATCAACATTTATTCACTTAAAATCTGGTCCTCCACAGATTTTACAGGAACTGAGCAACAATATTTTATTTTGTAGCCATGTGAATACCTGGATTGAGCTCCCATCTGTACAGAGTGCTTGCATGCATTGCAATCAGGAAACAGATTCTTTAGACCAATTCTTGATTTTCATTAATCACTTTGATGAATTACTTAAACAGGTATTTTATTGGCATAAGAATATATATTGTAACTTTTATAAGGCTACTAAGTGATGTAAAAAGCTTGCAGGTTTTAGTTTAGAATAGGTGAAAAAGGTGGCTCCTGACAAGGAGATACTGTACCTGACCTGCTTTTGCAAAACCCTGATTGGATGTATATTACTATGGCTAGCTACATTAATTTCTCATCTATGCCTGTTCCTATCTCAGAACTGCACAATTAAAATTTCTAGTGGTAGTAGATGTTTCAAGACAGTCACATTTTGGGGACATCTATAAAATGAATGCAAACTAAGTTACAGCTAGTTCTTATCTTCCTAACAGTTTAAGCAATATCACAGAATCACAGAATCACTGAACAGTTGGGGTAGAAAAGACCTCTGGAGGTCATCTGGTCCAACCTCCCTGCTCAAGCAGGGCCACCTAGAGCTGATTGCCTAGGACTGTGTCCAGACGGCTTTTGAATATCTCCAACATTTTCTGGGCAAGCTGTGCCAGTGCTCGGTCACCCTTACAGTAAAAACTTGTTTCCTGTTGTTCAGACAGCACCTCCTGTGTTTCAGTTTGTTCCCATTGTCTCTGGGACTGGGCACCACTGGAAAGAGCCTGGCTCTGTCCTCTATGCACCCTCCCTTCAGGTCTTTATATACAGTAACATGACCAGTCCTGAGCCTTCTCTTTTCCAGGCTAAACAGTCCCAGCTCTCTCAGCTGGGACTCTCATAGGAGAGTCCCTTTGTCATCCTTCTGGCTCTTGGTTGGACTCTCTTCAGTATGTCCATGTTTCTCTTGCACTGAGGAGCCCAGAACTGGACACAGTACTCCAGGTGTGGCCTCACCAGTGCTGAGTAGAGGGAAAGTATCACCTTCCTTGACCTGCTGACAATGCTTTGCCTAATGAAGCCCAGGATACCATTAGACTCCCTTGCCCCAAGGGCATATTGTTGACTCATGGTCAACCTGGTGTACCCTAGGACCCTCAGGTCCTTTTCTGCAAAGCTGCTTTCCAGCTGGTATCCCCCAGAATATATAGGTGCAGTGGGTTGTTCCTCCCCAGGTGCAGGACTTCGCACTTCTTGTTGAACTTCATAAGGTTCATGTCAGCCCATTTCTCCAGCCTGCCAAGGTCCCTCTGGATGGCAACATGACCTTCTGGTGTATCAGCCACTCCTCCCAGTTTGAGGGTTCTCCTCCTTACTGAAGGTACACTCTGCCCCATCATCCAGATCATTAATGAAGACGATAAATAGGATCAAACCCAGTATTGATGCCTGGGACACACAGCTAGTCACTGGCCTCCAAGTAGACTTTGTGTCACTGATCATCACTCTCTGGATCTAGACATTCGGGTGAGGTGCTTTTCAAGCCATCTCACTGTCTGCTCATCCAGCCCATATATAAGCAGCTTCTCTATGAGGATCTTATGGAGAAAGCGTCAAAGGCCTTACTTAAGTCCAGGAAGACAACATTCCATGCTCTGCTCTCATCTACCAGGTCAGTCAATTCATCATAGAAGTTTATGAAGTTGGTCAAGAGTGACTTATCCTTGGTGAAGCCATGCTGACTACTCCTGATGACTTTCTTGTCCTTAATGTGCCTGGAAATGGTTTCCAGGATTAGCTGCTCTATCATGTTCCCAGGGATTGTGGCGAGTCTGATTGGCCTGTAGTTCCCTGGTCCTTCTTCTTGCCCTTCTTGAAGATAGGGGTGACATTGCATTCTTCCTGTCTTTGAGTACTTCTCCCAGCTGCCATGATTGATCAAAGATTATCAAGAGTGACCTCTCAATGACATCTGACAGCTCCCTCGGCATTTGAGGGTGCATCCCATCAGGTCCCATAGACTTATGTATGACTGGTTTGTTTAAATATTCCCTGGCCTGATCCTCTTCCATCAAGGGTACCTCTTCCTTGCTCCACCCTTTCCCCTTTGTCTCTGGGGCCTGGGATTCCTGAAGGTTGGTCTTGATAGTAAAGGCTGAGGCAAAGAAGGTATTCAGTACTTCAGGCTTTCCATGCTCTGTGTCACCAGATCCTCCATCTTGTTGACAAAGAGTCCACATTTTTCCTGGCCTTTCTTTCATAGAATCATAGAGCAGTTTGGGTTTGAATGGGCCTTAAAGATCATCTAGTTCCAACCCCCCTGCCATGGGCAGGGAAACTCTCTACTAGATCAGGTTGCCCAAAGCCCCATCCAACCTGGCCTTGAACACCTTCAAGAAGGGGGCATCCACTACTTCTCTGGGCAACCTGTTTCAACACCTCACCACCCTCACAGTAAATAATTTATTCTTACTATCTAATCTAAATCTATCCCCCTTCAGCTTAAATCCATTACCCCTTGTCCTATCACTACACTCCCTGACAAAGAGTCCCTCACCATCTTTCCAGTAGGCCCCTTCAGGTACTGGAAGGCTTCTAGAAGGTCTCCCTGGAGCCTTCTCTTCTCCAGGCTGAACAATCCAAACTCTCTCAGCCTGTCTTCACAGGAGAGGTGCTCCAGGCCTCTGATCATCTTCATGGCCCTCCTCTGGACTTGCTCCAACAGCTCAATGTCTTTCTTGTACTGGGGACTCCAGATCTAGATGCAGTACTCCAGGTGGGGTCTCATGAGAGCAGAGTAGAGGGGCAAGAATCACCTCCCTTGGCCTGCTGGTCATGCTGTTTTTGATGCAGCCGAGGATATGGTTGGCTTTCTGGGCTGAAAACGTGCATTGCTGGCTTATGTTGAGTCAGTTTTTGACAGTAATGTACTTATAGTAGCCCTTCTTGTCATCTTTGATATCCCTGGATAGATTAAATTCCATTGGGCTTTGGCTTTCCTAACTTCATTCCTGGATGCTTGGAAAATGTTTCTGTATTCCTCTAAGGCTACCTGCCCTTGCTTCCTCCCTCTGTAGGCTGCCTTTTTGTGTTTGAGTTTGTCTAGCAGCTCTTTGTTCATCCACACAGGACTCCTGGAATTTTTGCCTGACTTCATATTTGCTGGGATGGAACTCTCTTGTGCTTGGAGGAGGTGATCCATAAATATTAACTGGCTTCCTTGGACCATCTTCTCCCCAGAGTCTTATCCCATGGGACTCTTCTGAGCAGATCCTTGAAGAGGCCAAAGTCAGCTCTCCTGAAGGCAAGTGTTGTGAGCTTGCTTCTCACTCTCCTCGCTGCCCTACGATCCTGAACTCCACTATGGTTACTGCAGCCAAGGCTGCCTTTATTTTCACTTCCCCAGTGAGCCCCTCCATGTTGGTGTATGAGGTCCAGCAGAGTATCTCTCCTCATTGGCTCTTCTATCATTTGGAGGAGGAAGTCATCATCAATGCACTCCAGGAGCCTCCTGGATTGCCTATATCCTGCTATGTTGCCCCTCCAGCAGACATCAGGGTGGCTGAAGTCCCCCATGAGGACCACGGCCTGTGAATGTGAAGCTCCTCCTATCTTCCTGTAGATCTCATTCACTTGTTCTTCTTGGTCAGATGCTCTAGAGCAGACATGCTGTCACCTTTGACAGTTCTTGAAGTCTTCCGTATGACCTTCGTTCCTTTCTGAAATAAATTACGTGGATATATATTCTGATGCTAACCTTTACTCATTTTACTTTTTTTCTAAACCTACATTAGCTTCAGTATAGGCCATGTGGAGATTATTTTTTGTATAGGTATGCTGTGATGTAATTCATCTATCATAATATATCAGTACAGTAGCATGTTGACGATGAAAAAGTGGTAAAGCATCTTTTCTATTGTCATGTCTTCTGGTAAATTGCTTAGAATGACAAAGATGTTGGCATCAAGAAAAATCAGTATAGCATTCTTTAATGAAGATCTATTTCTGGGCTAAAACTTCATCAGAACCAATTATAATAATTCCTCACAAAAAGTTGTCTCTGTGAGGTATTGCAATGTAGTACATATCAAGGGGACAGTAGGAAATATTGTAATGACCTTTCATGGGACTGGGTCAAATAGAAGTTTAGAAGGAAATTAATGAGAACACCTAAATGTAGAGCTATAAAATAAAATATCTGAGGAGACATAAATATTATTGGTTGAGTAATATGAAAAAATATATCTATTAAAATGTGTTCTGAATGTATTTCTTAGCATTCTTCTGAGGTTACATCTTAAGCATGATATAAAACAGTATTTCTTACATTATTAAAATAAAATTGTAATAATAAGTAGACTAAGCAATCTGTCTTACAGGAGAAATCCTAAGGTAAATTGCAGTGAATAACAGAAATCTTATTTGATTGTTGGTCCATTATTAAAATGAGGACACAAATCACCTGCTTCCTAGCTTTTATTCATGAAGAGGAGGAATAATTCTGAGGCTCCCAAAGTGGAAAAACTCCTACATCTAAACCATAATTAAAATTTCTCCCCAGCAGATTATTTACACCATTAGGCAATTCACAGAATTATAATCATGAAAGGAAGGATTGTGTATTACATAACCTACATACTTAATCAAGTTAACAAAACTCCCAAGCAAACCACAAACAGTTCTTGCTTCTTTTTTTTTTTTTCAGTCACATTTTCAGGATAAAGAAATAACCTGAGCAACTAACCATCTACTAAGAGAGAAACTCATATTTGAACAAAGTGGAATTGTTATCAGTATACATGTAATACATAGCCTACATAAGCATATGCACATTCATTCGTGTAATAATAATATCTTATGCAATGTAAAATGTGTATAAATGTAATTAATATAGCCAACATAGTGAACAATAAATGATGCACTATGGTCCAACTATTAATATATACAGAAACCAAACCAGAAGCAATCTTCACATACAGGAAAAAAAATTGCCTTTGCTCACACAAAACTCCTCCAAAATGACATATCATGCCAAGGGACAGAAATAGATAACACTGAACTTCAGGAAAAGTCTCCTTACCATTCAACAAAACAAAGACTAATGTATATGAAGATGCTAATGAGCTTGAAAAAGCAGTATCAATTAATAAGACTTTGAATTTGTTGTATGTTCTTTTGTCTAAAAATAATATTTCAAGGAACTGTTGTTCTGTAATTATAGTTTGTTTCAAAACAAAATTATAAGAACTGTACAAAAGCCACTAACAACATAACTCAAATTATTTTCATTTGCAAAGCCTCTTTATATAGCAAGTTAAAAAGTGCTTGATCCATTTTTTTCATTCTGCTTTTTACATCTTATAGCAAATGCCTTCTTGCTTTAAGAAATGTATGCTTATTTCAAAAGTGTTTGTTATGAAGAACATCTAATAAATAATCTTGTAAATAATTCGCTTCTTAGAAAAAAAAAAAAATTCAAAGCACATTTCCCAAAACATGCTTGTAATGCATGCAGAACAGCCACCTCATTTTACTTCCATTAAAACAAACCAAATCTACCTCCCCAAAAAGCCATTTGTCCCCTAAAGTAGTTTAGAATATCTAGGTCTCAAGTGTTTTTCTTTTATCTCTTTGAATGTACCTCTTAATATTCGATATTGACAACTATCATTTTTTATCCAGTCTGCATTATTAGTGAGTTATCACTGTTTTCTGTAGTGGGCCAAATTTTTAAAATACACCACCTTCTGGTTAGGGCATTGGCACAATTTTTAAACAACTTTGCTGTTATTACTCTCTTACATCTTTAAAAGACACGTAAAAGATGTACCTTAACAAATACTACAATTGAATTGCATAAAAAGGACATGTCCTACATTACATGCTTTTTCTGTCTAAAGTAACAAATAGTCTGATGAGAAGTGTAAAATTTAAATAGTCAAAACAAGTAAAGTTCTAGTAAAAAATAAGTGGAGTAGAAAAAATGGGCAGGAATAGTTCTTATAACATACAATGGGATCTTCTTTAGAACCCATTCAGATGGATAGAAATCTTTTCATTAATTTATACAGCTTGGATAAGACCTGGATTGCTCCTTGACTTTCATGATTTATCTGCCGTGCTGCTACTTGGCATCTGCAACATCCATTGAGATCTCATGGTGAATCATTGTAACACAATGAGTTCATAAGTTCCCTGTTTCTGCCAGGGAAGGATTTCTAATCAATAGCTTTTAGTGTAATGGAAGTTACCACAATGCTTTCAAGATCTGGGTTTATGTTGTAGTTAAAAGGAGCTTAGTGCCATCTCTAGTGTATAGTTGTTGCTTCACCAAGCTGCATATTATACATTAGGTCAAGGCTGTTTGTCCAAACCAGTATTTTATAAGATGAAATAAAAGCAATATAGAAAATGTTGATACTATCACATGAAAATAATCTTCATAAGTTTTATTTGTGATTGTCTGCATACCCACACATTTAGATATGATTTGTGATAGTAAAGTTATTAAAATAGGTCAAATAAATTTTTAATCTAAATTGATTTGAGTGAGTATGCAAGGGGAAAGTGCAGATTCTGATGGAAGATATGGTTATGTAAATCTCCACTGAGACAAGAGAGTTACTTCAAATATATGCAGACTGGTGTAACTCCCTTACAACATAAGTTCAAATCTCTGATTGAAACCCTCATAAATACATTTTTAAGGAATTCTTCTCTTAGAATTGCATTATCCAAATACATACACTTTGGAGTATAAAAAGAGGAGAAAGGCATTTAGAAAAGAGATCTCATGCAAGTGTTGGCTCTTTTTTTCTAATTTGTCAAAATATGAAAAATAGCTATAGTCACAAACACTAAAGAACATAAGTCAAATCCACTGAAGAGTACAGATTTAATCTGGGTAGAGGCAACACATGCCTTCTAATTCCCAGCTTCTCTAGAAACTGAAGAACAGGGTTCATACACGCTGGAAGAAAACAGTGGTGGGTACAAAGGAATACTGAAATTCACCATGTAGCACTAATAGCAGCTACGATTCTCTGAAATGAGATAAAAGTCCCACTGGAAACCTCAGGTCAAGAGGAATTTTGCAACTGGATTACAGGATTGGGCCCTAAAGGCTGAAGTTTGCACAAAGAACTTAGTCATCTTTGTACAACACTGACATACATTTTGGTATCATTTACATAAAAAAGTGATTCCACTTGCTTATGTAATTTGGATATTCTCTCCTCAAATTTGGTAGTTTCCTTAGCAAGTATAAGGACCATATGCAAATGAAAGAAGAACAACAACAACAACAATGATGACAACAATGGAAAAAGAATTTAAAAAAAGAAGGGAAAAAGAAGAAAAAAAATAGCAATTTCTTTTGGGAAAACTGAGTGCATAAGAGTTAGTGTAACTTACTCAGCACAATGCCATGGATCTCACTGACCTTGTGAGGTTTTCCAGGAGTCAATATTTTCTGAACAATTATAAAGCATCTGAGACACTTTTTTTTTTACCCCAGGAGCAGTGATTAATTTTTCTTTCTGTATCAATTTTTCTTTAACAAATATATTTACTGGGGCCATTTAAAGGAAACAGTGCTGCAGTTTCAAACATGTTCCTGTATATCTCTTTGAGTGTATCTCTTGGTCACAAAGAAACTATACCAAGATGGGTTGCTTTTGTTTTTTTTTTTTTTAAGATCTTCTATTAAAAAATGAGTTGTAATTCCAGGATCAGGTAGGAAAAAAATGGATAATTGCCTTTTTCCCCTTCAAAGAATAGTCTGAATATATTCAGTGCAAACTATGAACACGATTGCAATTATCTGTACTATTTGAAGTCTTTGCTCATTGTGCTTCTAGCACTATGCATGGAGAATTATTGATAGCTGTAAGAGAAAGCTGGACGTCAGTTTACTCGTGAGGGTTAGAATAGTTGAGCTTGATATCCAGGGATAAAAATTCATCAGTGTGAAGTAGTACCTCATATGCAATTGTTCAGAAAGCACTTGGCTGGTTTGGAAAACACAGTATTAACTTAAAGAGAGTCTTACCAACAATAGTACCTCAAACAAAATAACTCCAAGGCAATATACTTTCTGGCAGCCTGTTCTGCCATGGAAAGCATAGTAGTGTGTGTATTACTGACCTCAGTCTTAACCAGCTTCTCCCACTGACTTTAGAGAGATGTTTATGCAAATCAAGACTGATATAAGATCAATAGCTTAGGCTAGTACACAACTTTTCACTAAGAAATTAGCAAACCCCCATGCCCAAATTTGATTTCCAGTGCAGTATCAACAAATCCTGTCACTGGTGTATGTTGGTTTGCAGGCAAAACATTACACAGCTAATTTAATAGTGATTTGAAGGGGAGGAAAAATATTTGTAAAGAAGCTGAACAATCAAAATGGATGAACTGTATGGTAAAACAGGACACATTACCTTGTTGATCAGGACCTTTCACAGAAGAGGTAATCTGAATATGAATTTACATATAATATACAATTACATTCACTGTGCTACACAGAGGATTGAAGAGATTTTGAGGGCTGCTACATTCCTTTTCAGGGATACAAAGTATACTTCACTAGACTCTGGAATTCCAGCAGACTCATACTTCATATGTATGAAAAAAACCCCATCCAGCCCTCAGAAAAATGTGCAGGAGTTACACAGTACCTTGAAAAATCAGATTCTGAGAAAGCATTTTTATTCCTTGACACGAGTGCCACTCCTCACAAAAAATAATCACGTAGCTATGATGTTATGAAAAAGATGGTAATGATAGTTCACAAGACTATTAGTAAAGAAATATCAAGAGAAAAAATGGGTTTTGATGTCTACAGGCAGCTACAGATATACCATGACTCCAATGTGGAGTTCACAGAATAATTATAGTTAGTAAATAATGCAGAATGTTAAAACAAACATTGTAAATCTATACTTTTACAGGTGATCTTGCTACTTTATTTTGGGGAAAAAACCCTCTTAAAGGGGTTCTTCCTAGGGTTAATTTTTGTTCATTCTGCTTATACTGACTTTTTAAAAAAATTTTTTGAACACTGATCACTAAAAATTACTCTCCCTTTTTAGATCATTCTGTATACTCAGGCTTTGAGCACTGAGTTCATATCTTTGCAGGTAGAAATCTTTTTAGTTCACTGATAAAGTATCCACACTTTGTTAAGCAATAAAACTTCTTTTGAGTCTATAGTGTCTTTCATGGAATGACCTCATTGACTTATACATACAAATGCCCCCATGAAGCAGACAGAAAATTTGGTAGCAAATGTTTCCATATAAGCACAAGTGGTGCTTGAGACTGATGTGAGGGTCATTCAAGTCAAGTGAACATGTGCATCTAGGACTTCTTCCACTCATACCTGTGCTGAAGAAAACACAATAGGGGGATTTAAATTTGATTCAGGAAAAATGAAGTATAAAAGTCAAGATAGAGGATTTGGCTAGGCTTAGGCATACAATATTTTGTCTACAGGTATATGATGTCCAGACATAAACTTTTATGAAAGATCAGGAAGGAATCATATGAGCCATATAGTATTTTATTGAAACAGAAGAATTGTTTCAATTGTGTATAATGCTACTTCTCTAGACCATAATGTCTGTGAAAATTGTTGTGATCTTTTAGATGGTGGATTTAATTCTAAAAATCTATTTTGTTAAGTAAGGAAAAATATGCAGTGCTGAATGTGATAAGAATTTATGAACTCATTTTATTCAGCTAGGAAACTAAGGACAGAAAGTATGCACAGAAGTAGTTTATTGTCTTAAATGCTTGCTTATTCTAAGAATCCTAGATGTTCCTCAGTTTAGACTACTATTTTAGCAACAGTACTATTTTGACTACTATTTTTGCAATTTTTATCATAACAAAAAGCAACTCTGCTACAATCAATAAATGGGCCAGAAAAAGATTAGAATCTTCTGCACCTCAGATGTATGCACTTATTTTTAGGAAATGCCTCCCAAGTGCCAATTTAGATTATTGTAGACTTTCTCTTTTCCCCCTTGGCTTTACATCTCCTGTAGAAAGAATTGTAGATTTAATATGAAGGACAAAATGGCAAACAGAAGAAAATAAAGACAACTTACTTTTTTTTTCCACCAAGAGGAAAGTTAAAAAATCTCTTCTTATCAAGCGTAATAGAGAAGAAATGTTGTTACATATGCAGAAAAACTTTCTCAGGAGAGAAATAAGAGAAAATATTCAGTTCAGTTGGGTCCAAACTACAGGGTCTTCAAAAAGCAACCAGAACAACAAAAGCACCACATATTATTCATTGCAATAACATTATGTGCCAAAACATCAAGCCACTTCAGGAAAGCGGTAAATACAAACAATTTGCTTAGACTTCCTCACCTACTCGTCTCACTATAGGATCTCAAAAGCAGAGACAGGAGAAGCAACAAAGTTTCATCAAAGGCTTATGCTGTTTCAGACTTCATTCTGTTGTTTCTTGGGCTACTCATGACCCTGTAAGGGCCAAACCAAGCAAACTGAAATATGGTTTGTGGTGTTGGATTCTTTTCCTATTTTCTAATCATTACAGAAAAACCACGCCACTTTCTCTACCACTACCGTCCTTTGACTTGTCCCTTCCTTCCTTCCAGTAACAAACTCCTGCTGAAGCCCTTACCCCCTGTGGTTTGTCAAAGTAGAAACAAGTAGAATTTTCCCACAATCCGACTACTGGGAGGAAGGAAGAGGGAAAAAAATCATTATTTCTAACCTGAAGGCAAAAATATTTTATATTAAAAGTCAAAGAATCAGATGCTGAATTACTACAGCTACTAGCACATTTTGTCTTTGGCATTTACTGTATTGGAAGATGTAATTTTGTGGCCACCAGCTGTTAGGCAGGATATTTTACTTTGTTCCAGGGACGTATCAATGTAATTAATCACCATAAAAACAAGAACCATCCAGCATATTTTTCTGCCTTGGTGTAGGATAAACTATGTCAGTGTCAATTCTAATACTATTTGTCTAATGCCTTCCCATCCTCCACCCCCATTACATCTCTTTCAGTGTTTCACTATTCTTATCATTAGAACATTCTTCCTAATGTTTAAACTTATTCTTAATTGCTGCAATTTAACCCCATTATTTCTTATCCTATCTACAAAAAACAAAGACAAAAGAACAGATTATTTCTTTCCCTTTTATATCCACCCCTTTGTGAACTTGATCTTTGCCATCAGGTCCTCCCCTTAGTCATTTCTCATGTAAGGTACATAAATCCAAGTCTTTCATTTTTTGTTTCATAGGTCTACTTTGTTGGTGAAATGCAATGCTTGAAAGTGGATGCAGAATTCCAGCCTGGAGTACAGCACTGAGCAGAATTGGATAATTACTTCACCGTGTCTTACAAGCTTTATTTCCATTTACAAGAGATAAAATGTTCTTAGATTTTTTTACAACTTCGTGGCTTTGCTGACCCATGTTCAGAATGTGATACATGCAGAGTCACAGATTGTTTTCCAAAAAACCCAGTATTTCACCAGTTTTTTTCTACAGCATATTTTTGCTGTCCATAATTCCTTCCTACGCCTAGCACCTTCTACTTGTTTCCACAGAGTTTTAGCATATCTTTTGGTCCTCTTCTCTAATTTGTCAAGCTGATTTTGAATTCAAAGCTTGTTCTTGAATATACTGTTTCTCTTTCCCTCTGCGTTATAGTAGATTTAATAAACTTCGTCTACACTCTACCATCCAGGCTGATTAAAGAAAAGTAGCAAAGAATTGATTCCAGGAGCGATGCCTGTGGTCGGTTTGTCCTTTCACTTTGACAGAGAATTACGGACAACTTGCAGAGTTATCCAGCCAACTTTGTATGCAATTTACTAGCAATTTAGAAACTTAATCTACTCCAAGATTTCCTAGCTTGCTTAAGAGAAAATCATGTTAGACAGTGCCTAAAGATTTGTTTAAGAATACATGACATCTGCTGCTTCTTGACAATCTCTAAGAATTGTTGAAGAATTGGTTTAATGTAATTTCTTGTTAACACACACATGTCTACTGTTACTCATCTCTTCCTTACTTTGAATATTTGTTCCAAAGTCTTCTGGGAACTAAAATTAAGTTGGCAAGCTAGACTTGGCTCTTTTTTAAAGAGCTCAATTTTAAAATTTGGTGCTATGTTCCCCCTCTTGCAGTCTTCAAAAAAAATCATACACCCTTACAGACTTTCTTAAAAGAAAATTGCTAATAGACGTAACATTCCTTCTGGGCAGTATTCTGTCAAGTATCAAGCTGCAGTTCATGACACTGTGCTCATTCACGTACTTCATGGACATCAAGGTCCTGAATAAGCTG
This sequence comes from Aramus guarauna, assembly GCA_013400195.1. Taxonomy (NCBI): domain Eukaryota; kingdom Metazoa; phylum Chordata; class Aves; order Gruiformes; family Aramidae; genus Aramus; species Aramus guarauna. Next base: position 1,515,016 of record VXBL01007727.1, read on the forward strand.
GAATGTAAAGAAGATACCACGTTCATACTGAATGCTTAAAATACCTATGCAAGATAGTCTTTCACCTGATAGGGAAGCTAAGAACAAAATGACAAGAAAGAGATAGTGGCTATTTATTTCAGAGACATTTTAATATGCATTGAGAGATTTAAGTTTGTGGCACTCAAAGTATATATTGTAGGCTATGCAATGAATTGGACACCTGCAAAAATATACATGTACGTGCCTACCAAAGAAAGGTTGTCATTGTGTGCTGGGATTGGCTGGGATGGAGTTAACTTTTCTCATAGTAGCCCATATGGTGCTGTGGTTTGAATTTGTGACTAAAACAGTGGGGATAGCACACCAATGATTTGGCTACAGTTGAATAGTGCTTGAACAGCGCCAAGGCTTTCTCTGGTCTTTATTCTGCCACCCAGAGAGTAGGCTGCGAGTGGGCAAGAAGTTGGGAAGTGACACATTTGGGATAGCTGACCTGAATTGGCCAAAAGGATGCTCCATATGATATAATTCCATGCTCAGCAAAAAAACTGGGAGGTTTTGTCTTCAAATGTAGTCATTGCTTGGAGACTGGCTGGGCATCAGTCTGCTTGTGGGATGATTGCCTTTGCATCACTTGTTTTTTTCCCCTTTTCACTTATTAAACTCTTTTAACTTTTGCTTTTCCCATTCTCTGCCTTCTCTTGCTGAGCAAAAGGAAGCAAGTTGCTGTATGGGTGTGTAGCTGCTGGCTGGGGTCAACAGACAAGTGTGTTAGATGGCATGCTATGAGCCATGATTCTTAATCCCAAAAATTTCAGACCATGTTTTTACTACATTATTGATACCAAGAAATATCTCTAGTAAAGTTAGTAACACAGGCAGCTTAACTACCTGAAAAAAATTGCTTAGCTATTTAAAAGTATGCTGACCTGTTCAGACAATACTTGCTTTATTGCATGCAGTAAGGATAATTATTTTTGTACAAATTATATCATAATTTTGGTTGATTCAGAACCATTAAAATAATTAAATAATATGTAGGTTGTACAGTATGAATTTCACTTAGTCTACAGATTTCTATAAAGCTTCTAAAATACAGTGTTTTGATTAAAATTACAGATGTGAAAGAACCACTCATTTAGCTTTTCATATTCATATTTTAGTTCTTTACTTTGTCCTGTAAAAACAGTTATCTAGCTTTACATGGAAAAAGGGCAGCTCAAAGAACAGGCAAACCAATTATTTGTCCATGTTCATAGTACAAGTGGTAGGACTAGAAAATGTTGGTAGCACTATTGGGTTTTGCACACTCCGGACATTACATTAAAGTTTTCGTAGTTTTTTGGTAGATTGCATTTCAAAAAGCAACCTTGTTTCTGTGCATGGCAGCTACAAGTGCTGATACTTACATAACACAGCAAAATCTATTTATTCTTCATACAAAGATGTGGATATTGAAAGTTTTTCTCTGTATATTTAGTGCTGGCAATATCTGTGTCTTATTATAATTTCCAATTGCTTTATGGCTTTTGAATAAAGAATTTTGCTTCTAAGTTCATCCAAAAGTAATCCATCACCTACAGGCAAAGGTTTACATACTTTGCCAGAGTTAGGTCTAAACTTCATATCTAGAGGACAAGCTTTTATACTGTTCTTGGTACTTAGGTCATAATGCAATTTCTGCAGCAGGTTTGCATGAATGCATGAATTACCATTTTGCTGAATAATGTGTGAAAATAATCACACACCTAAGGTGTTTACATTTATAAGTTTTATATTACTTTCAATAGAGACTAGATTACTGCTAAAGTTTTAATAACTTTTGTGGTGTCCTGAATCTTGTACTGAAAGGAATGCATTACATTGCAAAAGCTATCTGGAGAAGGAAGATAGATTTGAGCTTCTCAATTGGTTTAAATGGATATTATACTTTGGGATGATACAGAGAAGCCAGTTAGCCAGCTGTTGATACTGGTGAAAAATTTCAATATGTTGCCATTTAAACTGTCATTACTTGTTTCCTTTGATACCCATTGTATTGACTTTTTCCTGTGTGCAACATCAAACAGTTAAGTTGATGACCTTCATAAGATCTCTTGTTCTTACGAGTTTATGAATCAAAAGTGTGTATCTGAAATTTTAACTATTTTTTCTTGCTACTTCCTTGAGAACCCTGTAATCAAATTCACCTGGGCCTAATGCTTTGCAAATTTGAGCTGGAGTAATTGCTTTATTGTCTTCTCTAGCATAACAGCAAGGTCTTTAACATTTTTCTTTCCCTCAGGAAAAATGTATCTGTCTCTGTGATGTTACCTTCTGTTTCTTCTATCAGTAAGAAGACAAATAAATCTTTTAGTCCCTTAGCAGAATCAAGCTCATTAGTTGCCAACCTTCTGTTGTTCTTCCCAGTGACCCTGGTTTTCTTTGCTTTTCTCTTTTATTGTAAATTTTGAATTAAATCAGCTCAAAACCTTTAAGTTTGGTACAATTTAGTTAAAAAAAAAAAATCCCCAAAGTGGTACTTCAAAAATTACACTTTTTAACAAAGTATTTTGTTTACTACATTTACACCCTCTTTATCTATGTCATCATATTTCTCCCTAAAAATTAGGCATCCCATTCTACACTATTGGCCACTTACCATGTATGTATGACATTCATGGCAGCTCCAGTATTAGTCAGGTCAGCTCCTCTGCAGTGGATGAAGCTATATGGACTTACACTATTAAGTATATAATGTATATTTTTCTTATCTGATCTACAGGAATGGCGCTGTATGTTATTCATCTGCCACTGCATTGCAAAATAACTTTCTCTTTATAGAAGGCAATTCGTCTATTAGCTAAGGTCACAGCTAATATACACCTATATGTCTGAAGGTTTGAGTTTATTTAACAATTCATGTCTGTGATGGTAATGAGCATCAAAAAGTCCAGGAATATAATCCAGCGCAAGAGAAAAAAGTTTGATAGGCTCTATTCCAACAAAGTTTGCCCTGATGTTCATCCAGAGAAACTGTAATCATTGGAGGAGGCAGAATAACTGGAGTAATTCCAGCCTTATTACAAATTTATTATTACTTTTACAAGCAGATTGAAGGAAAAAAATAAATCTGGTATTGTGTTTCAGGGATGAACTGGTCAACACTGAAGGTGAGGGGGGTTGGGGAATTTTTTCACCACCATCTACATCTTTCAACAGTAACCTACTTCCTTGATGGGAGTATTTTTTCTCTTAAAATGTTAAACTTAGACATATTAGGCTTTTCAATTTGATAGACAATGGGTTTTATGGCTTGAGCTGGTATATTAAATTTCATGTTCTTCTAAAACCACTCTGTGTACTCAGCCATGGATTATCTAATATTTCAAGTCATGTATTGTTTCTTACTCTGTTTGAATTCCCTAGGTTTTATTTGTCGTACCCACACTGGCAGCACTACAAACAGTAAAATTATTTTTTTGTTATTAATATAATTTTTCAACTAAACAACAAAGATTAAACGTTATTCATTTTTTAGCCTAAGTAAAATGTCAAAGGTTAATTTTGTTTCGCGAACATCTGAAAAGTCTTAGCAAAAGCTTTTAGTTTGCTCTTTTCAAGATACTTATGGTTTCAGAACAATAATGGGAGGGAAATAAATAAGGTTCCTGGCCTCTAGCTTGAGACACAGCTTCTGCAAAATTAAAACAACAACCCTGTACAGAAAGTACAAAGGATCAGTTCCTTCTTCTCATCAGGTCAAAGCTGGAGTTTCAAATGTTTGCAGAGCATTTAAATATCTTTCAGGAGCAACACCCAGCAGCAATCCATCCACATATCTGGCCTACTTTACAAATGAAGAAACTAAGACAAAAAGGTAAGATCATTTTCCTACTATGAAAAGTAAACAAGGAAAACATGTACTTCCAAATATTTTCTCACTAAATTTTTAACTGATTTATGTTAACGTGAACTGTGAGTTAATTTGAATTACTTATTTGAATGGCATTGCAGATTTTTAAACCTAATTTGAGAGGATATGGATTGACAGAAAACTGTCACATAATCAAAATAATGTTTAAAGTTTAGCATTTCATCTTTTCTTGTCCCGTGTTAGTTCCTACAAATATTTGCCCTTATCCAATAAATAAATAATTTTGATGGTGCAAGCCACTTCTAGAATTTTAAAAGCAAACTTTACAATTGCTTTCTTTACATTTCTCTCCTTCTCTATTTTTTTGTGGTTTTGTTCAACAACATAAAAAAAAAGTACAAGGCAATAATTTCCATGGAATTTTTAGCACTACCCAAAAACATGCTGAGAGATAAAGAGAGGATTTTGAGTAACTTAAAATATATGTACAATGACCATTAAAAAGTGCTGCAGTCTATGATCATACTTGTGAACAGAGAGAAAAGCAGCTATGTCATGAGAAAGAAGAGGCATCAGTAATAGGTTTGAGGCTCTTGCCTTTCCTGTGTCTGTCAAATGACTGAATCTTGGTAGAAACTAACTCAGAGAGGAAGCTGGAGTGAAAGTAAGTCTCATATAATCATTGCTCCCATGAAACTGGTTTTCACAGACATGAAACCTGCTGAGCACCAGAATCATTTGCTGTTTTATAAAGCTCTAACGCTGGTTCCCATCAACTTTTTAATTATGAGTGATAAAACCTGAAGATCCTCACAAAACTCAGAAGTTTCACTTCTACTTCCATTCAACAAAAACCCGATCTAGCTACAGCTCTAGCTATGTGTATTGGGTTTATGTGGCAAGGTTTTGGTAGTGGGGAGACTACAGGGGTGGCTTCTGTGAGAAGCTGCTAGAAGCTTCCCCTGTGTCTGACAGAGCCAATGCCAGCCAGCTCCAAGATGGACCCGCTGCTGGCCAAGGCCGAGCCCATCAACGCCTCAGGGATAACATATTTAAGAAGGAAAAAAAACAAGTTAGAGAGAGCTTGTGCAGCCAGAGAGAGGAGTGAGATTTAAGAAACTCTGCAGACACCAAGGTCAGTGCAGAAGGAGGGGGAGGAGGTTCTCCAGGTGCCGGAGCAGAGATCCCCCTGCAGCCCGTATAGAAAACCATGGTGAAGCAGGCTGTCCCCCTGCAGCCCATGGAGGAAGGATGAGGGGGTGTAGAGATTCCACCTGCAGCCTGTGGAGGACCCCACGCCGAAGCAAGGGGAAGCACCTGAAGGAGGCTGTGGTCCCGTGGGAAGCCCATGCTGGAGTAAGCTCCCGGGAGGATCTGTGGATCCGTGGATAGACGAGCCCACACTGGAGCAGGTTTGCTGGCAGGAATTGTGACCCTGTGGGGGTCCCATGCTGGAGCAGTCTGCTCCTGAAGTTCTGCAACCTGTGGGAGAGACCCACACTGGAGCAGTTTGTGAAGAACTGCAGTCTGTGGGAAGGACTCATGTTGGAGAAGTTCATGGAGGACTGTCTGCCTTGGGAGGGACCCCAAGCTGGAGCAGGGGAAGAGTGTGAGGAGTCCTCCCCCTGAGGATGAAGGAGTGGTAGAAACAATGTGTCATCAACTGACCGTAACCCCCATTCCCCATCCCCCTGTGCTGCTGGCGGGGAGGAGGTTTGAAGCTGGGAGTGAAGAGCCCGGGAAGATGGGAGCTCACTATTTATCTATCTACATATGTATAAAACCTCTCTTTTTCTGTAAGTGTCTTTTATACAAGCTACTATGAACACATGAGTAATCATAAACCAAAATAAGTGTGTTTCCTTTCTTACTTTATCTATTAATAGAATTTTTGCCCTTAATCATAGAGGTATAACTGTAATATGATTTTTATAGTACATTACTTTGAAATATGATTTAACATGATCTGCTGCCTACTGTAACTTTATCAATGCTATCATTAATTTAATTTATCTGTTGAGAAAAATAGCAGCTCAGTTCTTCTCCTGCTTACAGTTCTAAGAATACAGAAACTGTATAAACTGCAGTAAGGTCACTTAATATTTAAATGGCTTCTTAAGCTTATACATCAAAACCTGGAAGCAAGATGAGTTTACCTATATTTTTCTAACTTTTTTCTCTTAAAATATAGACCTGGAATGACATATTTAAAAAGAACTAAAAGATTGTGTACACTCTAAGCAATTTTTCATATATTACAGAATGACATGATACTGTTGCAATGAATTCATTTTCACTTGTGTTTTGTTCATAAGAAGGAAGGTACCTGTATAATTGCCTGCCCAGCACCACACAGCCCGCAATCTCAAAAATGAGCAGGGTTTTCCTCTTTCTAATCATTAGCAACAGCACATAGTTATAATGCAGAGCTACGCCTCTGGTTTCATCTGTGCAAATTCATGAATGAATTTTGCAGTCTCAATGTCTTTCCAGAAACCTAATTAATTCCCACATAATGTTTACTTCTGGTTATGCAAAAGAAGTACAGAATGCAGATCACTCCTACATCAGTGCTAGGTCTTTGGTGTTAAATGAACCCCCAAATACTTACAACTTACTGTAATTACTAAGGCAAATAAAGATAACTGAAAATACTTATACATAAATCAAGGTATTATTTTACGAAGTACATTTCAAGACATAAGCAATCTCATATAAGGACCACTGAAGTCAAAGGGCATTTTTCATTGCCCTTAGTGGGTTTTGCATCTGGCTATAACTATAAAACTAGAATCACTGACAGTAATGGAAATGGCTTCTTAAAGTATGTCGCTTTATATGGTAAGGGAAAGTTAAACCTGACAATGGAAAAAGAACATGCCAGACAAAGAGCTTCATATAGTGCACAGACAGTTTACATCTTCATATTGAGATGCATCACACAGAGGGGAATCGTGTGCAGGCCATTATGTTAATTTCTGAACTGGGAAGGATTCAGTGGTGGTTATTTTGAGAATCTCAGCATAGAATAAAAACCAAACCAAAACACCACAAAACAAACAAACAGACAGACAGACATTAGTAAATACAAAGGAAACACATTAAAATCTGGAGAAAATATTCTCTTACTGGTGAATGGCTAAAGATTATGAGAGTTCATGAATGTCTATGGAAATACAGTAACTCATACCATCACCCTTAAAAGGCTTTTTATAATTATCACTTTCTAAGAAATAATAGAAATAGAAGTAAATAAGTTAACATAAATTCCCACAATTAGAAGGGTAGTTCAAATATTTTATTGTTATCTACACAATGAATTGAACTTTTTCTAGCCTGGTTTCTTGCAAACAAAGATTTCTTTAATTTTAAGATACGTCTTTAGCAATCACTTCTACTTAATCCACTGACCTTATTAATGAAAAATTGCCTTGTTAAAAAATACCTAACAAGCTCTACTCCTTTCAATTCAATGAAACTGCACCAAGAGGAGTAAGTCTTCTGCAAATGCCACATTAAGATGTGTCAGACTTTACCAGCTGGCATGGCTGTTCAGCAATCCAATTAGTTAGAAGCATTTTCGAAACAAATAGCACTTTCTACCCTAAAGACCTGTTCAAAATATCCCCTACACAGTATTTTCTAAACTTCCTTCATATTCATAGACTTTGAAGTGTGTATGCCAGAATTACAATGCCTATAGGCTCTTCCATTTACTTATGAGCAGACTTCATCTTTTTCCTGGCTTCTGTGCATTAATAGTATTCAAAGTTTTGAGAAGAACTGAGACCAACAAAGAAAGATGACAGGGTAGTCTATACTTTCATTTATCTGCTTAAATGCTGTTTTTGATTTTGCAGGCGACTTACTATATCCTGTTTGTGCCTCTTATGTTACCATTTACATAAAGTAGGTTCTCTCTTAAAGTGAAAAACTCTGCCAATACACAGTGTGAAACTGTGACACTGCTGCTGTGAATGAAACAAAAACCTGTATGAAGCAATCTGAAGATATTTCCTATTTGCTGTGAAAATTCTCTCAAAAATGAGCTAAATGGGGTTTTTATTCCATGAATGACATAGACTATAGATAGTATTTTGACTTGTAAAATAATGGAAGAAAGAAAAAGAAATATCAGAGGACAAAGACATACCATTTAGCTAGTTAGTATGAAAACACACAAATAAAATTGGTAAATAAAATACAGGACATGTCTTTTTTCTATTCAAGTTTCTACAGTTCAGGAATCCTGAATCATTCAGACTTCCACATTCTCACTTGAAAATGAAAATAAAAAAATAGTACACTTTTTACTTGATAAAAGAAATTGAGACATTTACCTGAAAAAAAAGAATTAAAATGTAGGCATTCATTTGCCTATGTTTCTTCTGTATTTATATACAGCATATACCAAAGACACTATTTCTGCTTAAATCATCACAACACAACCCTGCCCCTACATCATCCCTTGAAAGTACATCAATAAAACACAGAAATCAAAGACTAATATAAGAAGATTTAGCTGCACTATTCAGATCATTGTCTATGCTGCTGAAGGAAGTGTATTTGGGAACTTTCAGATAAGCATCAGAAAATTTGCCAAAGACTGTACTGATAATTGACAGGACTCTTATCTTCCTCTTTTTTAAAACCTAAAAGCCCTTGTGACCTTAAAGTAGAACAGTATTACTAACTTTTTTTAGTTTAATGCTTAGATCATAAAAGACATAACTGTAGGATTTTACTATATTGCAGTATATGATGATTTTTTGAGTAGCAAAAAAACGTACTGAACATGATCTTATGCCTTCAGCTGGCCTATAATTGCATAACAAGGCATGATTTCTCTGAACACTGTTAATTTTAAAACAAGATATATTTAAACATCTATTATGTACTTTGTTTTGTACTTTGTCTTCCTGCTTTAATTGTCCAGTTATTTTCATAGATCATAATTAAATTCATATTTAAATACTGACAGCTCCAACTTTTATAAATTTCTATTTTGCTTCACATAAATTTCTCAAGTACTCTGCCAGAGACCAGGATGCTTTTATAGCAATTAGTCAGACTAATAATGTCTTAGTCCAGTTACAGCATAATATATGCTATTATACTCCACAAGAAAATGCATTGCAATATTTTTTCACAAAAAAAAAGATTGATTTTATGTTATACACCTGAGGAGATCGTAAAGTGCTTTTATTTCTAATACTGATTTATGAATGAGCGGGGTATTTTAGAATAGCTTCTTCAGCCAGAGCATTTGTAATAGGTTAAGCCTCATATTTCCAGATCCAGTGCTTACGTATTTCTAATGTGAGATGAAATATTTATCTTTGGAGTTTCAGTGACTTTCCTAAATATCTCAAATTTAAAAAATCAGATAATTGATTCCTTTTCTTTTCTGGAAGAATTAACAGATCTCTGCCAATTTAATAGGAAAAAAAAAAAGGCTTTCAATTGTTTTGGCTGAGTAATTCTGCTCATGTCATATGGCTATAAATTGTCATGCTTCAAGCTTTGCTTTTTTATAAAGAATCTCTTGTTTGACCACAGTATTGTCTTGGAACACTGCTAGTATGCATCAAAGAGGTTTCTTTTAAGTTTTATTTTTATTCCATTCCATGATTTTCTAAAAAAGCACGGTAATAGATCTAATGCGACTCTCCTCATATTCACTTGTGAAAAGCATGTTTACTAGGAAGAACAATTTCCAGCTTTTTCCTGTGAAACAGGAATAGCATTCTCTTCTTAAAAGCTGTTCGACATGTTGATTAACAATCTTCCTGCCTGGACACATGTGGATGTGTCCAGCCAATTTCTAATTTCACATTACGCTGTGCAATGTGTCTGTATTGGCGACTGATGGCTCCACTTCAGTGAAGGCAAAATGTGACTCAGCAGCTTTTAAAATCACAAGTTTCTCTTTATATAAATATATTAGCATTGTAGACACTTCTGGAAGGTCTGCTGTAAAACTGACAAACTTGCCACCCTTGAATAATTTCGAGATCAGTAGGATTGCCTTCATTTCCATTTCTATTGCCACTTCTGCATTCCCAGGTTTGATACTTTCAGTGAAGAAATGTGATTGAAATGTATAAATTTTGTTTTGCATTTTCTACTGTGGTGTATCACAGCCTTAACTTAAATCTTCTTTTATAGATTTCTAGGTCAGAAATATTCTTCCATGGTAGCTTATAACACTGAACTCTCTGTAATAGCTAAAATCTGATAAAGCTAATTTATAGCTTTTCTTAGCTAAGTGATTACATATATGACTTATTAATTAAACATGCTTAAAAGCTTTTTTCCCCTCAATCTTTTTTTTCTGAGAATACTCAGGCTTGGCTACTAAGATAAACAAAAAAACAGGCATCTGTCAATTAGCCCATTAGACTATCAGAGAAACAATCTGGTAATGCTCTAATTTTTTTTTCCAGGTCTGATCATCAGCAAACAATTTTAAATATCCTAAACAAAGTTTATCATATACTACTTTAGAGTCTGCATATGCCAGAGAACTTTACCTTTCTTGCAACTGCTTAGTTTTCCAGCTTCAAAAATTTTCATTAGTCAAACTTACAGTATGACCAAGACTTTCAGAGACCTTTGACAATGGACAAACCTTTCATTCCAGCTGTTCAAACACAGTATCTCACTTATAATTCAGTTTCTTTTACAAAACACTACCTCCTCAAAACACTGTACCCCCATGGCATGTATTAAGATTTCTTTCCAGGTTCTGCTAAAGCCATAAAGAGTCTATTTTGCTCTTCATGGTGTCCTCCCTAAAAGTACAGTTTCTATTACATAATTTTATTGTACAACTTTTAACTATACAATAAATTAATGTATTTTAAATATATTTTTACGTACACAGATGAAACTAACATGTTTCATAAGCTCTGTCAATATTCAGCCCATTTTTTATATGACAACATATCTACGATGTTTGATTAGCATTTTTAAATATATTGTAAACTGTTCTGTGTGTTTACCTGGAGCTTGACTTTATTGCTAAATTGATAGTGCATAAATTATAAGTTATTATACCTACAATGTTGAAGGCAGTGTAAGTATGGAATAAATAGGAAGTAGGCGTGGGGATGATCTACCTATTGCATATGTTATATTGTTCCCTTATGAAACAGAGTATTCATGAATGCCTCTAAAAATTAACAGTCTTGGACCTTTCTATATTTCTGGCTCCTTCGCCTGCAAGGTTTCTGCCAGCATGGATATATTGGCACAGGATAATATTTGTGTTCAGTTGAAGGCAGCTCTGAAATAAACAAAATAATATGATGAGATAGTTGAGCCAGAAAAAAACACTGGTGATACAAGAACTTTTAAAAGATGTATATGACAACTAAAATGATGCATCTGGGAAAAATCCCATCTCCCTGTATGTATGTCATTTATCAGAACTAATTTAAAAAAAACTGTATCACCATCTGTAAATCACAGTATTTCATTGCTTATTTTAAATTAGCACAATAACTGTATGTGGCAGTTGAGAACTGTTTGTATTTGAAGGCCACAGATTGTACTGCTTCACTGAAGTCAATAGACCCATGCCAATTCATATGAGCTAAGGATGCTTTCATTTTCATTTATGTCACATTTTTTGGGGAAAAGAAAAGATATTTATTGCTTTTCAAGTGTAAATGGTATTTCAAAACTATTTTGAGGTCAGAATCAGGCTCCTTCTGTATTTTTTGATCATTCTGTGGTGTAGAAATTTATTTTTTTCCAAATCTATTACAAGTGCCATCAGAACATGAGTACCATGATAAGTTCATACCATGTATTCGGTTAAAAATGTTCATAACTTGACTTATAGTGAACAAAGTGTGATCATTTAAATCAGATTACCATGAGCCAGACTTTGGTCTTAAATGTGCTAGTTTCCTAAATAAAGAGTATTTGCTGCTAAAAATTATCTCAATTTTAGTAGGCTTTCAGCAGATAGTATCATGAGCTGCAGAACTGAAATAAAGAGTTAGATTCATAGCTAACATTAAATGGGCTTTGATGAAGATTTTCCTTGCAGTCACATGATGATAGTATCTGTTTAAGCTTCCCAAATGTATTTTTTTCACCTTTAATTTTAGTTAGCAAAAATCTATCTTCTTCGAGAATATTCCATACAATTCTTAAACTTACATTTCAGAAGTTAAAACATTTGTGAGTAATTCCATACCTGACAACTGAGAATGTTTTATAACCAAAGACTCACAGACACTCATAATCCTCAGTGATTTAGACAAAGCTGTAGACAGCCCTAATAGCCAAGAGTCTCCATGATCAAGATCTTACATTTATTTGTACATGGTTTTAGCTTTTGTTGCTAGGAAGATGTTAACATTTTTATTTAATAGTCTACATCATCCCAGGATGTAATTAAAATAGTCTATTACATGCAGTAATATCAGTCAGCATGAAATTCACAAATTAATTTCTTTCAGCACTTTCTTATTCTACAGTAGAATCAAATATCTTTTTCCAGGCTGCTTAGAAGCAATCTCAATTTTTTCCTACCATTTTTAATGTCTGTAGCAAGCCACTGGGAATCTAGTAAGATGCCATGAGATAAATGCCATGAGAAATGACATCCACTTCACCTCGCCTCATGTCAGTTCACAACTGCACTGTTCACACTGCTCTTTTTCTAAGATGAGCATCTGCATAGATATCAAGTGGCTGAAGCTGTATCTTGATAAAACAGAGAGCATGTTAGTGGGAAGATGGATGTATCCTGAAATTTTTTTCCCTTAACCATTTCACTCATCAGTATGTGATGGCTGTAGCTTATAATTGTATATTTCACATGCTTGGAATCTTTTTTGCAGCAGGACATCCTATTTTGTAGGTGCACGAAGAAAAAAAAATATCTTGGAAGTGGCTTGGTAGTCAACCATGCTTTATCCATAAGTATGCAGATGGGGAGTCGGATAGATTTATGTAAGTTATTAACACTTGTTTTATATATACATAAAAGATATATATTTCCATATATCTTTTTAACAACGTGGTATTTCCTAATTAATTTCTCTTATTGTGGACTCATGAGTTGGAAAAGATTCAAATTGTTCACAAAACACCAGCCTAAAAGCTTAACTTCTTTCCTGATAAATCATGTTCTGTTTTGGATTGCTGTTGAACAATGTCTATCTGGACTAGTTGTCCTCACCTTAAAAATCTTGCATAAATTTGTTCAGGGGAAATGACTTTTCCATCTGATGTTCTGACTGTAAGGAAGAGTGTTAGAGGACGCTAGCAAGTATTTGAGCTATCTAAAGACTATTGTATTCATTGCTAAAACAAAAAAAACCAAAAAAAACCAAAAAAAAACCACTAAATTGCTTACTTTAACCAAAATCCATAATCCATAAATTGCTTTCTTTAGTTCATTTGAGAAGCTCTGATACTACAGTGATAGAAGGTATACAAAACTCGAGTTACTTTAAATGTAGTAGGTGTTATTTAAGTATTCAAGAAAATTTTCTTGGTTGGCAAGAAGCATGCTTGAGAAAAGCAGGCTAACAATAAATAGTCAAGGTACTTCCATTTAATTGATTATTCAATATTGCTCTTTACCATTCATGATTTTTCTTCACCCAAAACATAAAACAAAAGTTGTAGATTGAAATGGGAATCTTTGCTTGGTAATAAACAGAGAATTTTTCCTCTTCTTGTAATTATATTTATTTATCATAATGGGATTTTCAACTAGTTAAACATTGAATAATTATAGAGAATGATCTCTAGTAACAGTTTGTTACATCTGTTCTGGCTTTCTCTTTTATAAACTATTTCTCTTCTTCTGTTTATCTTGGTTGAAATATTATCATTTTGTCTGGTTTTGGTGCTTATTAAAATGGGACTCAGCATTCAACAGAATTAATGAATTAGAAACCAATTAAAATAACTATGGCTTATTTCTCACTCTAGGTGAAAGCAGTATTCATCGAGGACAAAAATCAAATGAGAAAAATAAAGAAACTATACACAACAAATGACAACATGGAAGAAAGATACACGCTCGTCTTCTTCACTTGCACTTTTTATCCAAAGCCTACTGAAATCCCCTGACTTTAATAGATTTTGGGTAAGTTCCTAAAACTCCTTGGACATTGCCTTAACTCAACTGTTAAGCAGTGGAGCTGCTCTTTTTTTATACCATCAGTGCAAATAAAAGAAGAAAAAGCTTTTAAATTTAGCAACAAAAACTGAATAACAGAGGTGGATTTGCAGTTGCAACACTTAGCTGTATTCCATGTGTATGGTGAGAATGTAACAAGGGATAATAGAGTAATTAATTAAAACTTAAACAGAGCTTATGATCTGCAGTGAGAAAAATTTCAAATTATACAGAACTGTTAATCTACCGTACTCTAAAATATGCAATTACATATGCAATTGCAAAAAATATAATGCTGACATTTTTAGAATATGTGACAAGTGGAAGGAATTCTTTTTAATGTAATCAAAACTGTTCAAATGGAGACTAAGAAGATCCCAAGAGGTTTAAGTGTAGTATATTCACAATGCTGCAAAAGTTCTGCTTCACAATTTCTTATATACAATAATGCCAAGTATCCATGAAATCATATAAAGTGTGCAGTACAGTAGTGCATATCCTTGTGCATATCATACATATCCTTGATTAGTGTATACTTAAGAGATGTTCACACTTTTTGTGAGTAACTATGGCTTTGCTAATTTTTCCAAATGAGTTAACCACAACCTTATGATCCAATTATACACAGTATCTAATAAGTACAAAGTGATAGGATTAGTTACCACTGTATCTGGTATACAAGGAATTTGTCTGGTCCAGCTGTCATCTTCAAAAATAAAGTCCCACTGATGAAAACATTTATTAAAAATAATGATTTTAAATGTTTTTACTTGACATTCTAGAAGTACTTATACAAATGGTAAATCATAGAATCATTTAGCTTGGAAAAGACCATTAAGATCATCAAGTCCAATTACTTAATCTTTAAATATCAGTTATGCATTTTCTCAAAAGCATTTTAAAGAATGTCTTGTATATGTGTCTGCAGAAAGATTTGTTAGATCGCTAATTAATTAAACTGGCACATAGCATTTTGATAATTAATCCGCATAAGGCAGCAGAATACATGCCTATACTCTTCTGATCCATTTTTCAAAAAGTCAACCAATGGATAGAAAAAAGCCTTGTGCCATTTCTATCTTTTGTGTTTCTGAGCTTAAGACATGGTTTTATCTCATGCTTTTCTTTTTCTTTATTGATGAAGTATTGTATTGATCAGCTACAGTCTATGCATGTACAAGTATTTACTTATTTATAATTAATTGATATTGGGAATTGAACACAGCTGTCCAATATCTTTTTTCTCCCCTGAGCCCTAGCCTATCTGATAATATGCATAAAAGTGACAGCTGTATACATTTCTGACTATTAAAAAAAAAAACAAAACCAAAAAACAAAACAAAACAAAACAAAAAAGCTGTAGATATAGTATACCTGGATGTGGGCAATTTTTCTGTTTGTTATGATGACAAGCCCACTTCTATCAATTAATTTACACAGTATACTGAATATAGCAAAAATGATCTAGAATCTTGTTGCAATTTGTGCTTCTTCAGAGAGAAAAGTATCTATGCTCTGATGAAAAAGTGCCAACCACTCTGCAAAATCATGCAAAACTTCTTAAATCCCATTTCACTGAACTTTAGATATATTGTAAATATGGAGATGTAAGGTAAATACCAAATTCATCTTTAAGAGAAATGCCGTTAGAATAATCTTTTACTTTTTGCTTCTACAAACCCAAAACAAGACAACATCAAGGTGACAGCTAAATTCTATTGCAATACCAATACTGAGAACTATGAATAAATATTTTAATGAATTTACATTCTGTGATGTGAAATTATATTTTTGATACTTAACAGAATCTAAGAGTAAAAAGAATCTAACAGTACTGTACTGAAAATTTAGCACTTTCTAGAACAGAAAGAAGATTCTAATAAATACATCGTACAGACAAGCAGCAAGCTGAAACTACATGAACAGGAGACAAATACACCATAGTTGCAGGCATGGTGGAGTAAACTATCATCTATTTGTTCAGCTGCATCTGTATTCCCTTACTTACTGAATAGATCCATATTACTTAATAATTAGGTACATATATATGCACATGTACATAATTTAAATATCTTATGGATAATGTATGTATTTTCTTAAAACACTTGAAATCCTGCAGCTTTTGGCACTGAAGCCAGCTGACCTATTTAACTAACAAGGCTTGTCCAGTCCCTAAAGTACAATATATTTAGTTACAGAAAAGGCAGCATTGCACTACACACAGAGATTAACGACAGGTGATTTTGCCTATCATCTGAATCTTTTATAAGGTTGCAAATTTATTTCATTTTAAGAAGATTGTAGAATTTTGCCTCAAACTACGAAAGGGTTTCTTTTAGAGAGGCAAACCCGAAAACTAACCACAACAAAATAATAACCATGAACTTCTGCTCTCATGAGAAGATGATCTTTGCGCATCGAATTGTGGATTTGATACCAGCTGTTCATTTCTTCTGCATTCAAAGTTTCTGCCCTGACTACATGACTGCAGCCAGGGAGAACTGCAGAGAAGGCATTGTATTGCTGGCTGTTCTTTCCATGAGTGCTTACAAGAAGTTGTTCTCCGAGTGGAAAATTACTTTTTTGAATGGATACTAAAAGTGTTTGCCAAGTACTTAAAGGAAACAATTACTCCCATGGCATTCACAGAAAACAGTAAATTATGAACCCATTTTTGTTGCATATATTCTCCTATAAAATCTACAGGTTTTTATTAATTTATAACTTTCTCAAATGTTTGTTGGT
The DNA here is from genome assembly GCA_013400195.1 of Aramus guarauna. Classification (NCBI taxonomy): domain Eukaryota; kingdom Metazoa; phylum Chordata; class Aves; order Gruiformes; family Aramidae; genus Aramus; species Aramus guarauna. Next base: position 1,531,749 of record VXBL01007727.1, read on the forward strand.
TTGGACCAAAATAGTTATGTATGTCCTCAGCTATGAGGTGAATTTGGTCTTGCTAGCTCTTTACTTAAGTTAGTAGAAGTTTTATAGATTTCAGAAGAAGAGGCTTGGATGATTTTCAGAAACTTTTATGTTGTGTTTCTGATAGTTCTTTAGTTAAAGGAAACTGAACTTTTTTTTTTTTACACATAAATAAACAGATGAGTCAATGGAAAACAGATTTTGAAGGCAAATCAGCAACAGAAGTCCACTAGTTCAAATGAGCTGAAAATCGTATTCATAGTTTGAATTAAGATAAATTATGCACAGTTACTAAGTGGCTCAGTACATGCTTAAGACAACACTTGCTTCCACTTTGGGTTCCACAATTTTTCTGTTACTACCATGTTGTGCTAAACCTGGACAAGTGTGTAATATCTATTTTATTTAAAATACATGGAAGCTCCCAAAATACAGTAGTGCAGCTAGAATGAGCCTATTAAGATATCTATTTGTTCTATCCCCATTTTTTTTCAGCTACTCATCAGCATTACAAGCAGATGGCCATTGGCAATAGTGTATGTAGATTAGGATAGACTTTCAGTGGTATTACAGAGCAAAGTGGAACAGCTGGGCTGCCATTTGACAGTTCAAAAAAATGTGTGAAAAATTACTACTGAAACAGGACTCAAACTCTACATGTGCTGAACCATCCACATTTATGGAGTTTCTCCAACTTGTGACCCAAGTAATCTAATTTTCTTTTTGATAACAGAGTCCTTAACTATTATATCTACAAAATAATTTCCATGAACCTGAGCCCTTTTAAGTCATTGGACCTATCTCCATCAACTCCAATAGAGTTTGAATTATACTGATAATGAACACCTAATATGAAAGTTTTTATCCAAAAAAACCCTCCAAAACTGGAAAAAGAAAACAGTCAAGATTTCACTTGTATAATGTTCACTACTCTTTCACATGGAAAAGTATCAGATGAGCTGAGATTTTACTAGCAAGCAATATGAAATTTTAGAAGATGAAAACTGATATATTAACAGACCATTCATACTTATATTCTACCTTAAACAAACAAAACATTTATCCTTCATTTATAAAGTCTACTGCAAAAACGAAAGTCTGCTTTCAAATTCTAAAAGTTCTTTTGATGCTGTACTGCATTGTCTCTCTACAGAATATTCCAAGTGTATGCAAAAATCCTATGCGGACTAAGTACTGTACATGCACTTAGAAAGAGTTAATGTCTGTTATAAGGGGTTACAATCACAAGAAGGAATTAGTAAGAAGACAAAGGATGGAGAAAGGAAACATAGCACAGAGAGGAGAAGTTAATGGCCAAGAGTGCAGAGTACAGATTCTCATGACCCAGGCTCTAAGCAAAAATGTGAGTTTATATTCCATGTAGGAATGTGCTCTGGGTTTGTGTGTGTGCATTTATACAGATCCTGCGGTGATTAAAACCATGGCTAACCACTGACTGAAAATATAATGGCAGTATCGATTAGAAATATGGAACACTAAATTGTATGAGCAATAAGGCAAACACAGCCTTTCTCATTTTAAATTTTAGGCATCAAGTTAGTCACTGATTTAAACTAGTGACATTCTAGAAACCTAAGAAAAGACACTTATTAATGATTTTATCTGCAGAACGTTGTTTTAGCGTCACATCCCACATTATTTGAATATATATGTACTTGCCATGCCTTGATTTACTTGCACAGAATACATGGTGTAGCTCAAACACTCAGAAAATGACCGTTGCTGTGTACATTGTTATTTCAGGTCATATGTCACTTATTTAGATAGAAGAGGTTGCTAATTAAGCAATAACAATTAAGGCACAGGGCATTTCCTGGAGATTAATGACCAACTAGGAGGAGCTGTGCTAGGGGCCATTAACCCTAGCCAGTCACTCACTGTGATGGGGCAGATTTCTTTGAAGAATATTAATGTTCTAAAATAACAAGGATTACTCTGGACATAATATAGATGTATACAGGAATTAATCAAATTAAGTGCATTATAATGATTTGTGTAGTGAATTCTAGGCCTTTCTTATTTTCTGGGTAACAGAGGAGAATGGACAGGAAGAAAATGGTACATCAAAGAACACTAAATGCTTTTAAATGCTCAAGCTTCTCTAAACTGTTGTCTTCAGACCTGTCACGTTTGCCCCTCTGATGACCATTTGTAACTTTGGTTATCATCATAAATATTGATAATTTAGCAAAAACAGGTGCCTACTAGTGTTCTTGGTAAAAGGGCTACAGTTAAGAGAATACAAGGAAGTATTTCATAGCTTCCTTTGCACTCTCTGGTTCGTGCTGGGTAGTGATCCGTGAAACTCTCCTCTCTGTCACGTGCCAGGTTTCCTATCTAAAGGTAAGGAAGGAGGGCGCAGCCCTGGACAACACAGCTCTTCAGCCTTTTTCAAAACCTTTGCAGTAAAACACTTCTGAAGGGTTCTAGTTGAAAACAGTGCTACTAAACACTAGCCTGTTTGCCAATTACTGTTTTCTCAAATTATAACAGTTTACCTTTTTATTATCCCTGCAAGAGATTCTTTGCTTTCCTCCACAGAGCCAATTCTTCTCTGCACCAACCATTTACACCTCCTTAATTTGAAATTTATCCACAAATAACACTCAGCAGAATAGAGGGAGAAACCCAGAAGGCAAAGTGGAAACTTGCTAAGCAGATTGGTGCAAATGATCAATTACTTTTTCCCTTCGGCAGCTATCTTATTGCTTAAGGCTCTCACCCACAGCCACCATTTTCTCAACCCTTCTTCCCTCATCCGCTAGTGGTTTTCACCTCTTTAGATACATTGATTCAAATAAGTAGGTTAGATATGAAGCAATCATAGCAGTTTTCTGTCTCCAAGGTGAAATAAGCAGCCACATTCAAGACTATTCCTAACTAAATAAACTTCTCTAAGGAAAAAGAATATGACTATAAAATCCCTTACTGAAAATTATATGAGTGTTCAAGACTCTTTTCCTTATTATATTTCTCCTAATAGTTAAAAAATATGATTACCACCTAACTTTCACTCATAGTGTAAAAGATATGTATAAAAGTTTTGAAAAAAATCAGATGATATGAAACAGCTGCAATAGATGAAGAAAGATTATTGGTTCAATGGAAAAAATATCTGGAAATGCATTCTTTAATTATAGTGTTTGGAATCTGACCAAGTGTTTTACCACAGTAGCAAAATAAAATAGAAATATCCCTTTAGATTCAGATTAGATATTAGGATAAAATTCTTTACTGTGAGGGTGGTGAGACACTGGAACAGGTTGCCCAGAGGAGCTGTAGATGCCCCATCCCTGGAAGTGTTCAAGGCCAGGTTGGATGGGGCTTTGGGCAACATGGTCTAGTGGAGGGTGTCCCTGCCCGTGGCAGGGGGGTTGGAACTAGATGATCTTTAAGGTCGCTTCCAACCCAAACCATTCTATGGTTCTATGATTTATCACCTGGAAGAGTTTGCTGTGGACAGTCTGAGAATTACCGTCTTAAATAATTTGAAAAGCTCAGTTGATTAGAAAGGTGACCTTCAGTCTCAATGCAAACTTGCTTAATTGCAGAACCAGCTTTTTAGCAAGGTAAGAGCAGTAAGTTAAGAAAGTCTTTACAGATATAAGGGATTAAGATTTTCAAAATAATGTACCTATAAACATTTTTTCCACATTTCTGATTTTCCACATTTTCTGTAATTTTGGTTTAATAATGTGTAAAGAAATTTGTAAAATTATTCTAAAGCATGTAAATTTGCTTGTAGAAGTAAAATACTCCCGTGAGTAACATGAATTTTCATAACATGGCTGTAACCCAGAAGCCTGAATTTTGCTTTTGTATGCATACCTACATTATATTTGCACTGCCTAAATTATTACATAACAGATGCTAAGGCTCATCTGAAATTACTAAGAGCAATCAAAGCAATCCAGTATAAACGTTAAAGTATTCCAAGGAATTTCATTGGAGAGAACCAGCACCAGGAGCCTTTATTTACACTCTTTCTTGTTTTCTTTTTGTAATGCCCCTTCTTTTCTCATTGGTTTTCCATTAGTACTTTCCTGTCATTTAAAATGATGGGAATGACATTAATAAAACACTTGAGCTTAAAGGCAGATCATATTTTCTCTCTAATACAGTATTTGTTTGCTGTCCTGGGACTTGTATCAGTGTTGCTCATCAAATGTGTTTGTCAAGGTGATGAGAATGGGGAAAGCAACTGTAGAAATTAGAGAGTCCTCTCTTATCCTTATAATTATTTTAGGACAGCAGCTAAAGTTTCCACAGGGATCAGGCCTTTATTATGCTCAGTGGAACTAGTTAGAAAAGCGCCTTTCTGAACTTAAAGAATGTTCAAAATCTTGACTTTTTTTAAAGTCAAGACATATGGAACACGCAAAACTCAAAAAAAAAGGGTACCATGGAATATTGGAAATGACTGTGCGAATAGGGAAAATCTGTTTTAAGCTCCAAGAAGCTTCTGCAAAGCATGAAAGTAAAGGCGAATTATGTTTGAATTATTACTGAATGTTAAAGATTCAGATACCTCTGTCTAGAGGATTTAATAAGTAGAAAATGAAATAACTAAAAAAAGTTTCTGACAATGCACTGAGGGCGATAATGCTTCTGACCTCTTTATTTTGGACATTTATGAAAATCCACTAACTGACGGTGCGTAAAGTATGCCATATGATATTCCCGGTGAATAAAATGAGGAACTATTTAAATATCACTTGCTGATTCATCTGAATTTTTCAAGGTCTTCTCAGAAAGAGAGGCAGTTGAGAAGACTTGTTTTATTTTCTGAAATCCTCTATAACTTTAACCATGTAACACAGGCAAAAAGCAAGAAAAGAACTTCAGATGAATCCTTGCTTGAACAGCAGTCTTCAACTAGATATTCAGCACTACACAAAATCACACACACCAAGTAATTCTTTGGGCCTGATCCTATAGTCATCTGTGCCAGTATAAATCCTGGAAAAATACACCAGGAAAAAGACTGTCTTACAGCAAAACAGATGCTAATCTCTATTGCATTAATTTTGTTTTGCCAATTATAGTTGTGTCAGAGAGAAGAAAACACATTAACTGAATTTTCTGTGTACAATTTCACTATTATTTATGGTTGATTATTCAGCCTGGCAGCTAGGTCTACCCATTTTCTAGAACCCTTTCACAATCCCACTGAAGAGAAGAATCTGGGTAGCTGAATGCTAATTATTTTGGGGGAAAAAAAAACTGAGAATATTTTCTTCCTCAGAAAGTGCAGTTTTATCCAAAGGAAAATTTCTGTGAAAACAAAGGTAGTTTGCTTCAAAAACTGTGTTTGTCTTCATTTGGAGTTTCCTTTATTTTTAATTTACATTATGTTTTGTAAAATATTTTAGATTTACTAGAATATGATTCTTGAAAGTTATTGATAGACAACAATTTGTTCTTAGAAAAATCAAATATTTCAATGTTTCTACATCTGAATTTGGTTTTACAAAATATCTCTATATTTTCCTCAGGACACAAACCTCTTCCCGAAAGAGTTACTAAATACCACAGGGAAACTTAAATCAATTTACCATTGATACTGAGCTATCAATTAATCCAATATCAAACATTCAAATATCTAACCCATAGATTTTAAGGAAAATACATCCATTTCTTCAAGGTTAGTTACATTTGGCTGCCCTGAAGTTCACAGCTGTATTAAAATAAAGTCTGTCTTCTCTTACTTTCAGCTCCATATTCTCTAAATCAAGAGATAGCTACTGACTGGTATTTTAGGCTCCTTTACAACATACATTATATAAGAAGCCTGACAGACTTTGCTCATCTTCACATTTTCAATTTTGGGAACTACTTTGTTTAGCCACTTGTGCTGCAGTGATCTGTGGGAGCTGTGTGGGTTTTCAGAGTTGGGCATATAACACTGATGGTGCTGGTCTTAATATTTTACAAAGAAACATTAAAAAAAAAAAAAAATCACTGCCACACACTGTTTAGAGCAGTACTTCTAGATCCTCATTTAGAGAGAATGATGGTGACTTAGCATATTACTGTTTCAGCTTAACACTAGTTAGATGGAAGAGGTTACTAATTATACAATAGCAATTAAGACACGGGGCTTTTCATGGAGATTAATGACCAGCTAGCAGGAATTGTGCGCAAGGCTTTTAACCCCAGCCAGTCACTCACTGCATTGCAGCAGAATCAGATGGCATTCTCTGAAGGATACTGCTTTTCAGAGTGGCAAACATGGGTCTGCATATGAGTGCAGGGATTTTTTGCTCACCTACAGGGTATATCTAGGAGTGGATTATGAAGCTAAGAAGTAATGAAAGCCAGATGCACACAGAAAGAAAAAAAATGGAAACCACAATAACACACGTGCACCCACCCCCAAATATAGCTAAGCAGGGAAAAAAGTGTTGAAAGCTCTAACATGGATTTCGACTACTTTCATTCATTTTAGAGATATGATCACATCTTTCACTGAATTAAATCACACACCACAGACACCTAAATTAGCATTTAAAATGAGAACTAGCTTGAGTATTTGCAAGTAGTCCCCCACTCATAACTGTTTATTATGTGCTGGCTTAGGTCCTGACTGCATCGTGATGTGAGAAACAGTCTTCTTTCTGGATGAAGCTGAAGCAGAAGCCTCTCCCTTATTCAAGTCCCACATCATTGGAAAGCAGGAAGCTGAACCTACATGCAGAGGGAACCTTATACTTATGCCCCACAAAATTGCTCAGCAACGCTGGAATCCCCCCTCAGGCAATGTTCTTCAAAAAGACAGTTGTTGAAACTTCCTTACCACTGCTGACCCACAGCAAACATCCGTGATGGATGCACTCGACCCCTTACCCAAACTAGCAGTAGTTTGGTACAGGCTCCAAAGGAGGTAAAGGCCTAAGCCATAAATAGGCCAAGAACTCTTCTCGTTTCAATTTGTTCTCTGAAAACCCACAAAGGAGCAGAGTGACACAGTGAGCATCAGTGCATATGAGCTTGGAACACAGATCATGCGATTAACACATGCGTGGTGGGCGGCTTTTCCAGGACTCATTTTATCAAGGAATAAAGAATGTGGTGGTTACAAGGATACCATGCATACCTTTTCATTCGCTAGTTTGACTACTAGCCAACCACCTTATCCCATAAATATGATCGCCTAAGTGAGCCTTCTTTGAGGTCTCCCTGCTCAGCAGCCTGGCTGCATGGCGGTGGTCTCCCCTTGAGCTGGGATGCCTCTCAAAGTTGCTCTTCAAGGTAGAGAGACCTTTCACCAATGACACATCTTTGGTAAGAGACCGATATCATGCATGACCTTCTATTATGGTAACTGATTTGTGCCTTAGTATCTTTGAATCATTGTTCAAATGATTGTGCCATATAGTAATAGAGTGAACCTTAACTTTGTTAAGTCACACTTCTACAACATTATACTAAAACTACTTTTGCTAGTACCTTTGACAGTGATTTCTTAAGCAATATAACTCACTCTTTCAAGATGGCCTTCAAGATGCCTCATCCTTACTCATCTTCCTCCCCTTTGCAATCTACACTCAGTCCTGGTCTGGGTCCAGTCTTGGTCCTTCATTCCTATTCCTTTTAATTTCTTTTCCTCTACTATCTTGATTTTCTTTTTTTCTTTAACTCAAAATAGGTATCTCTGTTCCCAGCAACATATCTAAGGCAGCCTGACTTGTGGCTCCAAAATGAATCATCTGTACTTATCTGGCTGCGGAGGGAAGAGGTTGGGGCTTTACTAGCAGACAGACTACCCTGAGGCAGTACCAAGAAGCGTCCAGCTTACTTGCTGCTGCTAGGCACAAGAGGAAAACGGACTGGTGCTTCTTCAAGTTTAAAAAAATTAAGATTAAATTTCTGAAGGTCTGAGACATTAACTACCAGACCAGTCCTGACTCCCTTATTTGGGTTTTGATGTCACTTTTGGAAGTGAGGACCTGACTGAACTACAAGCCAAGGTGAACTCCTGGTTCCTCCATCCCAGGGTGTGCCTGGGGCAGCAGAGGGAGAAGGGCAGCGACTGTGCAAGGCTGCTGCCATCATCGGGGTCTCTGTGATGGCTGGGCAGGAGGACATCTCTGAACACTGAGGCACCAGTCCTGTGCCCAGCCAGCACCCTGGTCATGCCATCCTTTTTTGCAGCTTATGGTGGTGCAATAACATGACATAGATCACCAGGTAAATAAGCAGATCAGAAAAGAAGACTGCTGCTATCTTTAAATGTCATCTGCTTGTAAGTGGGAGCTGCTGGAAGTCTCTTCCGCATGACAACTCTCTCATAGTCCAGTCCCCTGTCCAGTAATGAGCAGTTTGCTTAGTGTGAGGCAGAAAATTAAAGCCCACTGCAGCACTCACGCCTGTGCACGCACAGCCTGTTGCCCTCTCTGCACACCACAGGCCATGCCAATGCTGGCATCAAAATGGCACAAGCTGCTGCTGCAGACCTGCTTCCTGACCAAAACTGGAACAGCGATTTATGGTTGCCAGTTTTCCATTTACCCTGAGAACGTCCTGCCTGCTGAGGAGCAACTGCAGCAAACCATGGCTTATCCCACAGCTGTTCTGGCTGCTCTTTTCACCGTATGGGCATAGTGCCTCTGCACTTATTAATCCTGTGGGCCGCGCTGGCCACTGCACATTACAGATTTTCCTACGGGTCACACTGGCCTCCCCTTTAACAGCATTTTTTCCATGGACTGTGTTGTCCCCTTACTTGCAGTTGTTTCTGGAGGCCATCCTGCCAACTCGGTTGTCACTGCTGTGATGTGCTGTCACAGTAATGAAGCGTGATGTGAGGAATTCAGGCAACCCGCTGTCACACCATTTCCCAGCCCTGGTGTCCCGGCCGGCAGCACCCATGCTGGCTGTCATGGAGGAGGAGGGAAAGGCAGGGAGAGGGGCCTGAAGCCAGAGGCCAAGGCCAGGTACAAGGGGAGAGAGATGGTGAGAGGTGAGAGAACTGGGCCTTGGGTCCAGGGGGAGCACAGGGCCGACATGGGAGGAAAGCCCCCCCTTGGGGCCTGGCCTGAGGGAGCGAGCAACAGCTGCTGCGGCCCAGGCGAGGGGGGGAACGGGGCTGAGAGCGGCGTGGGGGCAGGGGCCCGGGGAACAGCTGCTGAGGGCTGGGAAACGGGGCTCCAGGCACAGAGCGCAGGCCTGGAGTCTGGGAAGGGGGGTGAGGGCGGCCTGCAGAGGCCGGGCAGGAGAGGGAGAGGATCCGAAACCAAAGGCACGGAGAGTGGGGGAAGGAAGGCGCCAGCTGCTGAAGATGAACAGAGGCCAGGGAAGGAGCTGAAGGCAGGGGCTGGCTCCAGAGGGGCAGCAGAGGAGAAAGCATCCTGGCCAGAAGCCAGGGTGGAGGGCAGAGGCCCAGGAGGGAAAAGGCATTGAGCTCTGGTTCAGCAGGGGCCAGAGCTCTGCGAGGCAGAGACAGACAGCTGCTGAGGGCTGGGGAGAGGCACCAGAGCCGAAACAGAGGCCTGGGAACATGGGGAAACAGCTGAAGTGGGATGGACGGGATGGCGTAGCCCCAGACAGAGGCTTTGGGGGATGTGGGAGGGCACAGCTGCTGAGGGATAGATGGGGAGGAGAGTCAAAAGCCATAGCCAAGGGGAAAGAAGCCAGCAACCACCCCGATGGAAGAGAAAAAGGACTGAGAGAAGGGATTGAAGATATTCCCATTTTAAAAGTAAAATACTTCATCTTTGTATACAGCAGTTTAAATTGTTTTGTCTTCTACTGAAGTACCACGCAGACACCCACAGCTGGGAGTACACACGTTGCCAGTCTCCATGGACAGGTAGCGCTGGCTGCAGGTGCTGGAGACATCCCGGATACCACAGCGGCTGCAGCATCCAGCCCTCACAGTTGTTGCCTGGATGAAAAGGCTTTCCCAAGCTCCCAGAGAGGCTCTGCAATGCACAGCAGGCTTCAGTCCATCGTGGTCTGGCAGAGAGCCAGCTGAATTACAGACAGGGTGCAGTTACACCCCCAAAACACCACTGTTGTTCATGGTAAAGATGGTGCACAGTTTTCCAACACAGGGCTTCAAAGTTTTTTTCCAGCGCAGGGTGTCAAAGGGCTTCACCTTTGAAAGCACTGTACCCAGGCTAACTCAGGTTCAGGGGATAATGTGGTCTTGCAGGTTGTTACCTGGGAACCTCAGTCAGTTTGGGACAGTGACAGTGGCCTCTCTGCCTGTCACCGAGCTGTTTCCTTCCCCACAGTTGCCCTTGCAGTCCCAAAGCAGCAATATGGGCAGCAGGGTCTTTGCAGAGGGAAAGCAAAGTCATCAGACCAGGTCTGCTGTGCATTTACATGTGGTCTGACTTCAACTTGTGAATGCAGGCTGGAGCGGGTGGTAGGCAGCATGATTATAGTGACGTAAAAAAACTGTGAAAGGGGAAAGAGTTTCCACATTTAGACTCGCACATGGTAGATGCTGCTGTGGATACCAGTGTTGCTAAGCATGCTGCTTCCTAGGGAAATCTATGCTTGTGGAAGCACAGGCTTGTGGGACTACTTTAATTTGAGGATAATATCAATGCACCTTGTGGGAAGCATCTAACACTAAGCCAGGCCTATCCTGGATAATATAGAGATGCAAAAACTTCAACTACATCTACTTCAAGTCAATAATTTGTTTTAATTACCACAGGGAAATTGCTAGTGTAGACCAGGCTGTCAGTAAGTATAGCTGAAACTGAAATTAACGGAGCTAGGTCTTTTTGTCCAGGTGAGAATCTTGTCCCTTACTTGTAATGTTATTTATTACTTTCCCTAATTTACATGTTTTTGTTTTAGTACTCTCCTATTACATTCTTCTTTGTAGCTTCTGTTGCATACAAATCCATACCTTGTCTTTCATCATCTTACAGTTCTTTCATACTCTTGCTCACTAGGCGTATGGAACTCCTTTTTTTCCCTTCCTTGTATTACATTTTTGCACATTTACGCTATGTTCATCAATTCATTCTGTCCTTCTCCCACTTTTATTCTCAGTCACATTTGCATCAGTATGCCTTTTTTTTCCCACATACAATGTGAAACTATGATGAAATAAGATAAACAGAAATATGCTTATATTCAAAATTAAGAAGGATATGGAATTTTCATGTGTATAGTGGAGCTATTCTCTTCTTTTCTTTGGTTGCCATTTAACATCACTGACAAAAATAAGTTTAATAAGTGAACATTTTTTTTTTTTTTTTGCCTTCCAGATGTCAGGCATTGAATTTACTTTCCCATAAAATAGTTCTCCATGAGAATGACATCCCTAATCTCTACATAACTAATTCATTATTTTGTTCAGTTTTCAAAGGATATCATCAGTAATAAAAAGGAGGCATTGAAATTAGCAGCCACATTAAAAAGAAAATGCCATTTTGTCTGCCTTCCTCTTTGTTAAGGCACTGTAGCCACTTGCCCCTCCACTCTTAACACTCCTGGGCTGTCAAAGCTATAATTTACTATTGATAGGTGTGAGCATATGACTGTGCACTTTTTCCTTTATTGGTTGTACAACTTCTGCTGACATCCTGAAAATTAGTATTGAGAACAGAATGCTTGAATCAATTCTCATCATTGTATTCAGTAATTCACTTCGCAGCATTTAGCAGGTCTCGACAGAGAGCTAACGCTAGCCATTGTCATTACAGAGATTTCACATGTTTTTTTGCTATGTTGTTTATGCTTTCTGATCAATGAACATAAATATCAAATCTTTCAGTAGAGCCCTAATACACTGTTATTTTCTTAAGTGGCATGTTCATTCAAGACATGCTGATATTGAGGCCATGGATTAATATTTCTGTAGCATAACAATAGCATAGCTCATTCACTATACTCCTCCTTTTATTACTATGGCATCTTTCAGCTATTTGTCTAAACAAGGTTTAGCTCACTAAATGTTCTGTTATGACCGAAACAATTTCTTACTAATTTCAATAAAAAAGGATTGTGTGTGTTATATGTTGTTTTTAGGGATATTTCTGTCTCAAGTCCTTCAGTTAGAAAACGTTATGAAAGACAAATTGTTAGAGTCTGACCCAATGTGGCTATAAAACATAATCTTAAAAATTGGCATAAATATACCAAATTCTTTCTAACATAACAAGTTGTCAGCTTTCCTAACTACTAACTCATTCAGATATTGTAGATATTTCCAAGTGTCTCTTTAACTATACCACATAAATTCAAAATAAAACCCTGCATATGCAATGCCTTTAAAGGCAGGAGATAACCCATTCTCCTTTGCAGATGAGTAAGAGGCAGTCCCAAAGTGGTCAGAAAACCTAATGAATGTAAAGATACACTAATGGTTATGTCATTGTTAGGTAATATAGCTTAGAGCTCTAGGCTCATGCGTGAAATAGTCAATAAGGTTCTCATTTCTTTAACACCTGCTGACTCCCAGAGACTGTCAAGGCCTAAGCCATTTGGGCACTATATCCCTCATTTAAGTAAGTCAGCTGAAACAAGGCAGCCATGTCATAGCTTAACATCAGTCTATATCTTCTGAAGAAGGGAAATCAAGTTTCTTTTCTACTTTCTGTAGCTGCATGAGGAGAAGCTTACCTTTTTACTTAACAGAAGCATTCACACATTTCAATTAATCATGTGGCCATGATCAGCTAACATGTCATATAAATCAGAAAATTATAGGCATAAAAATCTACTTACAGTCAACTGATTTTGAAATTTTAGAAATCACAAGTGAAAATGTGACACCCGTTTATGTATGTTTTGTTCAAATCTTGCCGTTCAGTGCAAATCACAAATGCTAAAGGAAATCACTATTCAGTACTTAACAGGACGTATCAATGGAGTTTTTCTATCAACACAAGTGTTAACTATAATATCCTGACATTAATTTATAAAGACCTTGGCTTAAACATACTTATTGTGTAAGGCTAAAACATATGTAAATTATTTTAAAAAAAAACTTATACAGGAGGCTCTCGACTCTGATGAATTCTGTTGGTGTTACCTTTTTTTTTTATTGTGCATTATGACTACAGGGAAATAGGGAATAAACACATTACTGTGCATTAATCTGTAAGGACTATGAGGAATGGAGCTGGGGCTTTGCAGCTTGTACACATACTATCCTATCTGTTGCTGCCTGCCCATTGAGAAATCATAATCTTTGGAGAGACAGGTTACTTCAGACACCTCGATAATATATCTAGCTCCAGAAAAAGACCTCATAAATACCACAATGAAGTGAAAATACCCTGCATATGACATTTTCAGAAGAACATGTTCAATAATACACTATGTTTTAAAGGATCTTCTCTCCGGTGTTCTGCAACTGGAGCTAATACTTCAACTTAACTTCAAGCAAAAAATGTAAATGCTTTTACAGCTTGCTTTCACCCAGAAGAAAAATAGGTCCCTTTCATCTTTGTATATGTTTATGTTTGTATGTGTTGATATGAGATGCACTTGCACATGTAGGTATAATTTATTCTAAAGAGAATTTTATATAGCTATATATAATTTATTCAAAAAACAGGGCAATGGGGGTAAATGCCCTAGCCACTAACCGAATCATTCTGCAGGGATACAGCTCTCTGTTTCTAAGATGAGGATTCTCTCTGATGAAATCTTTGTTGCAACTGACATGTTTCTGTGGGAGTATTTCATTAAAATTCTTAATAATTTTCTAATGATGAATCACTTCATTAAAAAAATCCATTCAGCTTAGCTATGTGTAAGCATATTTTAATCAGTAGGCATATTACAATAAGTTTGTGCTTCAAAACAAAAGAAAACTTAATGCCTTCCGAAGTGGATTTTCTGTTAGTATAGTACAGTAGTAAGGATCATCTAGAGATGGTATAAAAGATGTGAATGTTAAAGAGACACATTGTTTTCTCTGTTCTACATGCCACATTTTCCTGAAGGCTGATTCCTGTTTTAGTTTTTAAGAGAGACCTTTAGTTATGAAAAAATTCAAATAAACATTTTTTTTTTTTCACTTTTAAACTCTTGGACTTACGTGATAGCTACTTTCCTTCAAATTTCCTTTCCTTAAGAGATTGACTAGATCAAATTGTTTGGCCTGTATTGTACAGGAAACAGCATTAGATGATCACAGTCTAAGCATATATTTGGTGGCTCCAGATCATCATAGTGGTCAAACAGCGATTTAATGACTCTGAAGAAAATTACCACAGGACCACCATTTTTTAAATCCCAGAAGCTGTATATAACTTCTGCCTTTTTTCACCCCAGACACTTTTACTGAAGAGCTCTGCAGTAGCTAAGAAGAGCTATAACTTTGTTTACATGCATAAGGGCTCATTAAATTGCTAGATTGCAAGACTGTATAAATTATTTATCCCCATAGAGAAACAGGTTTTAGAATTCACAATTTAGAATAGGCTCTAATTCCCCTCTCATATACAGAGTCACTGATGTAATTAAAGGTTAAAGTAACGAAGATCAAATCTTAAAAGGAGAAATGTGTTCCTGCACTCCTGAGCTTAGGCACGCAATGCTCTGCCACGCTTCTTTTCTTTGTTAGCTGATGCTGAAGGACCTTGACTATCTTCCTCCTTAAATACCTCAGGTTGAAAACAGAGTTGAGCCTGTGGTTTTATTACGTTTCCTGTGCTAGGGGATAGATCATTCCCTTCCTTCTTTCTTTGGCAATGAGAAAAGTTAGTACAAAAGAAAATCCTCAGTTTCCATGGGAAATGTTAGATAAAGTGTTGTTACAGCTCATGGAGGTTCTGCCATAAGGAGCTCCTCAGCTTCCTCTAGCTTCAGCCTCATGTCAGAATTACTTACCAGCTGAGCTAGGCTACCTGGTCAAATGATGAACACAAAATCTTTACAGAGGGAAAGGCTAATATATCCCCTCATGAATTCTAATGACAGACAGTGTTTCCAAACCTTCAGTGATACCATTATATTCTTTATAGACTATAATCGATTTTTACGTCTCACAAACAAGCAATCTGCAATTTATAAGCTACATCATTAGACCTTTTCTCATTGCTTTTATTTTCTTCTGAGTGATGTATAATGTGTTGCTAGTAAGGAAAATTGATTAATTCCTTACTTTTTGCCCTTGATTTTTGGACTAATTTTGGTTTACTTCCTCAGCTATTTTGGTTCTAAAGACTGAAAAAAACCACCCCAAATCAAACTTTAGCTTTTTTATTAATAACTCAGTTGGACTTCTCCATGGCTGAAGTGATAGAGAGGTAAGATAAAAACAAAGTTAGCTTTTTGACCACAGGTCCAAATGTGAATGTCCTTCAGAATCGGCTATAATGAAATTGCCTTCACTTTATCTGCTGATCTTCACAGACAATTGCATTTCATGGAAGTCCCAGGCAACTGTCTATCCTGGAGCATTTTCTGTCCTCTGCAAAGGTGGTGAGGCTTCTCTGCCTGCGCATTTGAACCTCACTTCAAAGGACAAGAAACACCAGCAGCTGCATTACAGAGTGTGCATTAGAAAACACAGACTTCGTCTGTATGGAATCTGAACTTGAGCACCCAAAATAGCTTCTTTAGGTATTTTAATTTAAACTTTTCCAATATAACTTGTATTCAGTTTTGTTTTCAAACTGACTTACAAGACGTGAGAGCTCTGTAATACTTCATATGGATTTCTTTTATGAACTGAATTAACAATGTTGAGCAGGAGGTCCTGGTGCTGTGCTGTTCCATTTGTGTCACTTTCTAGGTACATTTATAAGAAACTGTATCATATATATTTAATGAAGTGTGTTCTGTATTACATCAGGTAGCATTACAACACACCGCTATGCTAAAGCTATCTAAATCCCACTTTAGGAGACAGCAATAAAAAGAAGTTAAATGAAATTACTCCTTAAGGTAGAAAGAATTTACTTCTTTACACACAACTTCAAAGGTTTCACTGTGGGTGAGAAAGAAATCATTACAAGGAGTGGCCAAAGGCCTGAGACAGTGGTCTGAAGGAGAAGAAACAGAGCATAA
Source organism: Aramus guarauna (assembly GCA_013400195.1). Classification (NCBI taxonomy): domain Eukaryota; kingdom Metazoa; phylum Chordata; class Aves; order Gruiformes; family Aramidae; genus Aramus; species Aramus guarauna. Next base: position 1,547,778 of record VXBL01007727.1, read on the forward strand.
AGAACAGGCAAAAATAAATAAACTGAATAAAGAAGAGTAAGCCCCTTGAATGGTAAACCCCTTAGTCAGGCCTTTATAGAAAGCATGGGCTGGGGGGTAAAACTGGGAAGGCTGAAATGAAGAGGTCCACATTACTGAAAACTGGAAAGGACCATCACACAGGAAATGGAGAGATGGAAAAGGAATGGTTTGTAAGGAACAGAAATGGGAAGAAATAGCAATAAAGGGAGAGGTAGGGCACTCGAGATTGTAGTGGAATAGAATATCTCCTGTAAATCCCTCAAAACCGTAGATGCCATCTGCAGTAATATAGGCCATCTAAACCCAATTATGATTGCAATGAACATTTCCTTATCTTTATCACTGTGTTAAATATCATTCAGTAAGGAATATGAGTAAGTCTGACTTAGTATAAGAATGAAATATCTGAGGGAGGAAATTTTAGTAGAATGTGGTTCAACATCAAAAAAGAATCAGCAATGCAAATCAGACGATGTGATAACTGGGGAATGCTAGAAGGAAACTGCATGAGAATCTCAGACATCCTGTCATTTCTGGAAAACGTGATCAACAGAAGATGAGTATTATATTCATTAAAAAAAAGAATAGTAGATAGTAACAGGTATGTCTTCTTTAGTTGGAATGGCACATGAAGCAAAAGGGAAGGAGTATGTAATGCTCTGTAGTGAAATGAGTGCAGCTGACAGTCACAGAGATATCAACAGCAGATTGTAGAAATGCCGAACAGAAGATTACACAGCATTTTTTGGCACACAATTGTGAACAGAATCAATAGGAAGCGTATAGTCATAGTCCAGTAGCAGAGTTAGCAAGAGATTTCAACAAATGTTTATATTGACCTGAAGGCCCTTAGCGATGCTGTAATAAAACCTGGACCAATTCTTCTGGTATCTTCCTAGAACGTGAAATTTGAGGCAGATAAAATTCAAATTGGATCATTAGATTAACACAAATTGGAACCTCTTAGAGATACTGGTCTTGCAATAGACCAGTAGAGAAACTACGGTCTTTCAAAATGTAATTGTTCAATTCAGATTAAATAATCACCTTTACACAGGTCCACACTTCACATGGTGCAGAGCCAACAGTAATTATTTTGCAGAAGTTTAGATCTAAATGGGGGCAAATGCCTTCTGTTATGATGGACTTGTATCCTGATAGAAGGATCTGCTTGGTTGCTCTGATCCACAAATTCAGAAGTCTGAACCATCCTGCTTGGAAAAAGAAGGCTTGAGAAAATGGAAAGTTATTGGACTTGTACCTTTTTGGCTGCTTTATTTAATTCTGGAAGCCAAAGAAAAGACAGAATGCAAGATTAATCAAAAGGAGCACAAACAAGGGGAATGAAAAAATAAAACTGAACTCTATAGCTAGAAGAAGAGACAAATGTAAATCAAGGGGAGGGGAAGCCCTTTTTTATTTGATAGAGAGCCAAATAAACATAAAGTAGAAGAATCTTTGCCTGTTCAGAGACAAGGTTTTGGTAGATACATTAAAGAAAGTTTTCCCCTATAGCCTAGCCTTTCCAAGATAAGATAAATTCAGTGCTATTATCAAATTCTGACTTTAGCATTACTGTCAATTATTGGTTCTTTGTCACTATATAAATATAATGTGAAAGCACCTGTTTTGAATAAAACAATATATAGTTGTGTTGGGTTTGCATGACAAGGTTTTGGTAGTGGGGAGACTACAGGGGTGGCTTCTGTGAGAAGCTGCCAGAAGCTTCCCCTGTATCTGATAGAGCCAATGCCAGCCAGCTCCAAGACGGACTCACCACTGGCCAAGGCCAGGCCCATCAGTGATGGTGGTAACATCTTTGGGATAACAGAGTTAAGAAGGGGGCAAAAAAGACCTGTGTGGGAACCTGCAGCTGGAGAGTGAGAATATGTGAGAGAAACAATTCTGCAGACACCAAGGTCAGTGCAGAAGGAGGGGGAGGAGGTGCTCCAGGCACCAGAGCAGAGATTCCCCTGCAGCCCCTGGAAAAGACCATGGTGAGGAAAGCTGTACCCCTGCAGCCCACAGAGGTTGACGGTGGAGCAGACATCCACATGCAGTATGTGGAGGACCTCACACTGCAGCAGGCAGATGCCTGAAGGAGGCTGTGACCCCATGGGAAGCCCGTGCTGGAGCAGGCTCCTGGCAGGACCTATGGCCCTGTGGAGAGAGGAGCCCGTGCCAGAGCAGGTTTGCTGGCAGGACTTGTGACCCCGTAGGGGACCCACGCTGGAGCAGTCTGTTCCTGAAGGTCTGCACCCCATGGAAGGCATCCATGCTGGAGCAGTTGATGAAGAACTGCAGCCCATGGGAAGGACCCATGTTGAAGTTCATGGAGGACTGTCTCCCGTGGGAGGGACTCCATGCTGGAGCAGGGGAAGAGTGTGAGGAGTCCTCCCCCTGAGGAGGAAGGAGCAGCAGACACAACGTGATGAACTGACCATAACCCTCATTCCCTGTCCCCCCGTGATGCTTGGGAGAGGAGGTAGAGAAATTGGGAGTGAAGCTGATCTCAGGAAGAAGGGAGGGGTGGGGTGAAGGTGGTTTTAAGATTTGGTTTTATTTCTCATTACTCAACTGGGATTTGGTTGGTAATAAATTAAGTTTTCCTAAGTTGAGTTTGTTTTGCCCATGACAGTAATTGGTAAGTGGAATCTCCCTGTCCTGATCTCAACCCACAAGCCTTTTGTTATATTTTGAGGTTTTTGTTGTATTTTCTACCCCTCCCCCATGCAGCTGAGGAGGAGAGTGATAGAGCGGTGCTGGTGGGCACCTGGCCTCCAGCCTGGGTCAACCTGCCACAATAGTCCAACTGCATCCTGCTGCTTTACTACTATTTTTTCACATGCTCCAGACTGGCCATATGGTTAGTTTGACAATTTCCTCAGGAATGGCTACTCATTGAAATGGCCAGTTTGAAGGTCTTACCCCTTGGAGAGTTCTTGTACTGCATTTCCAGCAATCTCATCTCTTACAGAAGCACAAATCCTATTTTGCTGCTTTGAAGAGCACACCTGAGTGGAAGATTTCCTTCATTTTCTTTGGCTCCTATGTTGACCTTTAATCAATGAGCTTAAAATATCTCCTTCACTTTGTCAGTCAGAAGTCTGCGTATCTCCATAACAAGAGGTAGATAGTTCTTTCTTTTTTTTTCGTACAACTGCTTATACCAATTTTATCTTTTCATAGCACAAACATATCATATTCATTGAGAAATGCTCCACAAAGTAAAGTTCTTGTTTCAATTTCACATGGATTGTATAAGAATTCTCTTTGAATGTTCTTTATTACATATAATTTCTAATTCTTTCATATGAAATTTTACTTTTGAATACACTTTCTCTGTAAAAGGAACATAAATCCTTAGCTTGAGAACTTTTTTTTTTTTTTTTAAATTGTAAGGGAGCTGCCACTGCAAGGTATATATTTATTAGAGTATTAAAACAGCTTTGTTACTAATGTAATGGGGTCTTGTAGAATTTCTTGTTCTGTTGCTATTTCATTAACAGGAAGTTATTCTCCAAAAACTAAATACAGCTTCATTCAAGCAAAAATACTGTGGCTTGTCAAAAAGAGAAGTGCAGGAAAATAATGTTCCTTCACTGAGGAGCCAAATCAACAAGGTCCTTGTGGAAACAAACTAAAACCCCTTAGATCTTATCTCTAGATCTAAGTGGGATACTGAAACATAAAAAATATGTGTCTACATTCCCTCAGCAAACTAGATAACTTTTATTTCTTCTCTCTTTCTTTCACTTGTGTGTACCAGAATGAGTAATACAAATGCAAAGTTTAATCAAGACAGCTTCCAAGCATTTGAGATCATTAGGGACAAAAATGATGACAAATTGCTTTCATCATTATTTGGCCCAAGAGAGCTCTCATGCATCAGAATGGGTGAAACCGTACCACCAATTCCACAAACAAATCATGCAAATGGCAAAATTCTCATGGATTTAAGTGCAATAAAGATTTTATATTAAAAATGTATTTAGTACAAAACCTGTTAACCCATTAATTCTTATATTTTGAATCCACTGCCAATACAGTATATACCACAAGCTAAAAGTCCATCAGGCTTACTTCAGGCACAGAGAGAATGTGACCTCTCAAGAGGACTTAGAAAAAAAAATAAATCTGTTTCTGAGCATACTTAGAAAGTTTTGACAGTCATGCTGTTTAAGTCAGGTAGCTCATGAAAGATTTTTATATAATAAAATTTCTAAAAATACAATAAAATGATATTTCACCCAAGAATAACCTAATCCTCCTTAACATTTTTGCACAGGGATTAGAGCAAATAAAACCAAACCTGTTAGTATTTTTTATGAGAGTTCCAGGCAGAAACTGGATATGCCACTGACATCCACCGACATTTAAAGACTGAATTTAAAAAATCAAATTCAGTCCCCAAATATAAGAACTACAAGACTGACATATCTGAAGGTTAACACATTATTATCAATTAATGGGCAAGTATAAAACCTTTAGGATTTTATTCTATCTCAGGTTGGTCCATGAATGAAATTGCACTGTGCAATTTATTACTCAGTGGAACTGAGAAGAGGACAGAGTTTGTGCCAAGATAAACTGATCAGAGATTTATGTATTTCATTGCTGACATGTGATTTAAACTTCACTCATCAATTTGGTATTTTTCTTAAATAAATTTATAAAATCTCTTGATCAGAATTCAGAGTCCGAAATGTAATGACCATTCTACTATCTTTCTCACAGCTTGAAATCTACATATATTCTGAGGGCTTTTAAAGGAGGCATACAGAAATCCTGAGTAAATATATAATCTCGTCTCTCTCACTGCCCATTTTTACTTAAATAACCCCAAATTTCTATTAATGAATAGTGTTTGCTAAAAGCTGTTCTGTGACAAGGGCACAGAAATAACTTGATACATTCCCCCAAAGTCCAAACATTTTCTTCTTAAGCAAGCAATTTCAGTAGAATAAAAATGCAAGTCCTTTTTTCCCCAAATGAAAAAAGTGCGGTTTTAACATTTGCTGAAATATTATTGCACTATAGTGCACCTTGCAAAATAGATTAGAGAGAAAAATTGCTTTCATATGTTTCCCCCCAAAGGAAATATGTATTTTATGTTATTCTAAAGAAACTGAACCTGTAGTGGTTTGTCCAAGACCATTATTGAAAAGGGCTGATCTTGTTGTAGTTTGAAGTACTTACAAAGGTAGTAACAGATTTTTGGCACATACAAATCTTATTAGCAAATAAAAAAATACAATATTTGGATTTCTGGAATGTAACATTTTGCGAGAGATCAGTAAATGTTTCAAAGTAAAAGTAATCTATTTATTGTCCAGGAATGGTGTATCAGATACAACATAAACTATTTAATTAAATATGTACTCTACCTCCAGTGATCCTATAGTGGCAGCATACACAGCTATGAAAAGGAAAGACAAAGGAAAGGAGTGTGATGCACATGTAATGTAGTCTGGCAATGGACCATAGAAAAGATGCTATCTTATTTTTTAATATATTCTGCTAGAGTTTAGCAATATTAGGAAATACCTATGTAGCGTGTCAGATTGCTTCTTGGAGCTGGCATAGCAACCAACGGCATGAAAGAAAGTTTGTCAGCAAATTCCTATAGACAGCTTCAAATGTGAGTAAGTACACTCTGTGCTTTGGAAAAAAAGTCTCTGTCTATTTACTCTGCACCTAGGAAAGCATCCTAAAATCTTATTATGTTTATGGCTATTTCCATTTTAAAATATGTTTGAGTACATGTGTAGATTATAATAAAGATTTATTTGTTACAGAGGAAGGTTCAGAGTAATATGGTCTTCAAAGCTACAGACTCTATATTTCCTCACTACTTAGTAAAATTAAAATGTCAGAATAAAAAGATTTTAAAGAGAAAATAAACATTTTAGCATTGTTCTACTCGATAATATAGTATTTCAAACTCCATTAATCTGTTCAATATTTTAGAATGACTGGTCCAGTTACTATTGTTCTTCTTTTTGTATTTTTTACACTAATGATTAAACATTTATTTTTATGGCAGATAGCTAATACTTAACTACTTCTTCCTTTTATTAGGAGTTTATATGTTCAGTAGATTTGCTCACAGATTTGAAGGTCTGAAATCTCCGTGTTCCCTTCTGCAATCATAGACTTGCTGACATTTCATTTAGCCAAAGTGCTTTGCTTTCTCAAAACCCCTTGTCATTCTACTTAAAATCGAACTGAAATTGAGAACATTGGGTCAGCACTGTGGATTGCTCATCCTGGGATTTTCGTCTGTGTCGTTGGACAGAGCTTCTATCTAATCACTCTTTTCCTGTGATCCAATTTGTCAGCCTTGCTTGGCTGTATAGTTCAAGTGAAAGTATTATGCAGATGTACCCATGAAAAGTAGCTAGCACAATAGTGGCTGTGCATGACCATCTAGTATGTGGTGATATCTAATAATCGAGGAGCTGGAATGCAATCTATGATTCCCTTTCACATATATTTAACCATTTCTTTTTCCTGTAGATTTTGCATTCTTCAGTAGGTTGTCATCTTCTATGACACAGGTGTCATACACTCTCTGTTTGGTCGTTTTAGCCAAATGGCAAACAATGTGTAGTTGGACTGTGTGTTCAGTTCAAATTATATATTTTCAAATGGTCATTTGGACATCTCCCAGTCTATCCATCCTTTTATATATTTCATATATATATATATATTGTTCATGAAAAACAAGTGAATTACTTCTTAGTCTACTTTCTAACTTTACTACTTTCTAACTCTACTTTCTTTCTACTTTCTATTTATCTAAAGATAACCTCATGAGACCTTCATGACACCCAATGTTATAGCTACAGTCATTTAAGCTACATATACTTTAGCCCTTCATAACATTTCATCATACCAAGATCAGATTAGAATTATTTCTGCATAAACTTCTTTATAGATAGTTAGTAAAAGCCACACATTTAGATATGTTTTTTATGAACAACAATAACTAACTTCCATGAAGGTAACAGCTCAAGCATTTTGAGGTAGAACGAAACTTCTTGATCCAAAAATTTCTGAAATCAGAAAGAATATTCCCTTGCTTTCAAAGGTTGCCTGAGGAGAATCATTCCACTGTTACATCACTGAAAATCAGTTCTTCATCTCAATTCAAGTATAGATGAATGAATTCATCTGTGCTTGTAGGCTAATTCCTAGTAGCTGAACAACCAAAAGGCTAGAAACTTAGTAAAGTGCTTTTCCCCTCTTTACCAGCTAATCAGTCCGTATTGTTCAGAATAGCCTTTAGGTAACCAGGTATTAATGAAAATCGCTGTTTCCCCCCTTACATCTTCTTGCAAGTACAAAGCTTTACGTTCTATGACATTTTGTAAACATTTTCTGCTTGAAAGGTCTAAAATCCTGCATAAAACAGCATCAGCAAGTACTATTAGAGTGCAGCACACCTAAGAAAATTCTTTTTACCAGCTGACATTTATCCCAAGAAAATAAAATCTTACATGTATTTTAGTAGGTTTTCAGTTCATTTCCAAAAAGCATCTTTGTTTACGCTTGCAAAGGAGACTAAAAATCTTTAGATGGTACATTTGTTAAGGACCCCTTAATAAATGAACACTGTTTTACTCAAGGATATATTAATCTTGTTAACAGATCTTGTCCCCACCTTATGCTATGAAAAATAAACAAAAAATCAGGCCCAAACAGGTTATCCCAAAGAAGAACATATGTTTATAAAGAATATGCATGAGTACATCAGGAACTTTAGTGCCCTTAAAGCAATCTGGAATACCCTAAATTACAAAAATTTATTCATGACTTTTGCTCTAATGTGTGTATCTCAACTACAGCTCAATATTGTATGTAACATGTAATATCTAAAACCGTAAGTAAGATCCACTTCTTTTGTAGTAGGCATTGCTAGGAAAATAGCAAAATATGCTTTGAAACCTCAGACATGATTAAACAAAACATACAGGGAATGGTAAGAAGACTGTGAATATTATTAACTTTATTTTATGGATGGAAAACTGTGAGGAAGATCAAATACTTGAGATATATAAAGAACTTGTAATAGAATTGTGAAAATGAAATAGCAATTCCAAATCCCATTTCCAGTACTTAATTACTTCTTAGTCCTTCATCTCTCCTTTTTGCCATTTTGTGTTTCCAAATGTCTACCATTCATCTGATGTAATCATTTATGAGGGATACAGTTTTTAAAGAAGAAATAATATCTGGGTCCAAAGCTAAAAAAGGGTTGTTTCATAATAAGTTTTTCTTAGCTGCAATAAATTCCTCAAAAAGCAAAACCCAACTGCAAAACCCCAGAACCAAAGGTCACTATCACAATTAAAACGGTTTTCTGAAGGAATGCAACATTTCACGGGAGAACTTGAAGCTGGGCACATATTAAGTATTGTACAGTTCTTAGCAAGCAAAAGCTACAGAAGAGCATCCTGCTGTAAGAAGAGTAGGATGAGACTCATGGTGAGGCTGTTGCGCACCCTTTAGAGACAGATAGGCAGCACACACCACATTCAGTAACCAATAATTTGTTGAAACTCGGCTAAGCATGATACACTACTATAATATCTAATAGCATTTCAGGTATTTTTGTTACATTCTTCTCCTGATATCATTTATTTGGTTACTAAAGGTTTGTTTCAACAATATTGCCAGTCTCTTATTTTATCAACATTTTTCCAGGCTATCTTTTGCATAAAGACAGAGAAAATGCCAAATCATACTGAAACTTAGCTGAAATACTTTAAAAAAAAAATAATTCAGGAACCTGTTTTGAAATGCAGCTGAAAGGACAGTAATTCTCAAAAATATTTTTGATGGCTATGAAAATTTCAGTACTGAGAGTTTTTCCAAGATTTGATTTAAAAGTGATGCTACTGACTCACAGAAAATGGAGGTCCAGTTCTTACAAGCTCAGCTGAAAAACTTCATGGTTTGTATTAAGATATAGTACAGTGTGGATATTAGGCTTAGTCACAGACAAATTCTACCTTACTTATCTTTGAAAACAGACTCCTTTAAAACAGAAAATATTTTCCAAATCACCAAAAATTTTCCTAGTATTTCCAATCAATTTCTTAAATATTTTTTTCTGGCCAAAACATTGATAATCAATAATGCTTGCAGGAGTCAATCACTGCTATATAGACAGAAATTCAAAGACCTGTAGCAAGAGTCACACGCCCTCTTGTAGCTGAGCAGGCAAAGACCTTGGGTCCCCTTACGCTACTGCCCGCTCGCTATCGGAAAACTCCTTTCTGTTTGCCCCTTCAGATCCACTGGCATAACTGCCTGAGGAACTGCTCTATCCAAATGATCTGGATTTAACAAAGTCCTCCCAAAGAAAATGATTTCTCCTTGGGTTCTTACCCAAACCACTGTAGGAGGTCCAAGCTTGAGCACGATTCCCCATGTATGTGCGTGGGAGCAGATCTGAGAGAGAAGTACCCTTGAGGTGCAGTGGCTGTACTGTTTCACCTACAGCTGTCAGCTCCATTTGCTGTTTTACAAGTGAAGGAAAATTCCTGACATAAAAGAATAAAAAATTCCTGACATAAAATAATAATTGCAGCCATTTTAAAAATACTGAAAACGACCTATTTTTTAATCTTACTGATATAAATCCCAGAGATGGCATAATAACAATTGTAAAATAAATATGCACCTGTTTAGTAAGAAAAGTATTGCCTTTTTTAATTTTTTTTTTTTTTTAAATTTAGGAGTTTTTATAAAGTTACATTAGGACAAGTTGTTTTCTAGAATTTTATTAAATTGAGAAGACTTTTTAGCCAGTTTATGAAATGCATGAATGTTGTAAATAATCACAGAAGCTGGCATTTTGAGAAGCCTGCTAAGTGTAGGTTGTAGATTAAATGATAGGCAAAGTGTCAACACATTTAATTTTTATTGATGGTCCCAGTAGTCTAGGAAACTTGCTTCACTCTTTGTATACTATCCTCTATGTTTAAAAAGAAAAAAAAAGACAAAAAGTTTACAGAGGAGTACTGCTAAGCTAGGGACATATTTTAAATGACGGTAAAATCAGAGTGCATTACATTATACTCCCTTCACTGCTTATCAAAAAACAGCCTTTAGGGATGTTACATAGGACTGGGATTTCTGACTGGTACTGTTTTCCTGCAGAATTTTAAGCTTTCCTAAATATATAGCACTGCAATAGTTTTATAGAAAATGCAACAAAGAGGTGGTAAAAAACACATACATTGAGCTTGAACGAAATTTATATGCATACAGACATCTGAATCTAAACTCATTGTTATTCATTAAAAAAGGCATTTCTAAAGATGAGTCTAAGAAGATTACATACTAGGCACAACATTTGTAATACATAAAAACATTCATAGTTGTCTCTAAAAATTTATAAATACTTTGATTGTCTGTGATTCTGCAGTTTAGTTTGTATCTGATTATGCTTGAACCATGATTTTCCATTTTTATTTTATTTTATTTTATTTGGACAATTGATTTTTTTTTTCCTTTAAAAACTTTTATTTTCTATTCATTCTAGCACACACAGTCCCACTTAAATAAGTGGGAGCAATAACGCTTAATATTTCTGAAAATGTCACTACGTGATTAAATACCATGAGGTAACACATAGAATAATCATATGCTTGTAAATAGTCATATTGTATTCTTTAAATAAGTATGGTTATCTGCAGCCTATTTGTACATATAGTAATTTATATCAGGGATCAAGGGAATAAAATTATTCATACAAATAATCCAACCAAATACAGCAGGACCATTTGTGAATTAGGTGATCATAAAGAAATTTATTGGGAATTCAACTGTGACTTTACTCTGTCTTCATCTTCTCCTGTCCTAGCAGCTTTTTATTTGTATGCTTTGTAGTCAAAATAGTACATAGTGTAACATAATGGATAGAATACAAATCACAGAAAGGAAAAGGGAAAATAAATGTGTTTTAAATCTTCATAATTTTTAATACACAGAGAAAGAACAAGCAGCTAATTCTGTAAGTAGAAAAAGTAACAATTTCTAAATAAGGAGAAAAATAATAAAGGTGTGTTTGAAGTTCCTGGGACATTAATAAATGTCGATCTTATAAAGATAGAAGTATCTTTAAAACACAGGCTGGACAAGACAAAGATTGATACTACATTTCTGGTTTTTGTGTACGAACTATGGTATTATGGCTATACATTTCCTTCATATAAAACTTTTACAAGGAAGAGTTTGAGAAATATTTTGAGGGCAAAGTTTTTTAATGGCAACACTGAACAAGCAGATGTGCAAATACAATATTTATGTTTTATTTTAAAAACTCAATTAATTCCTTGGAAAAATGGTTCTGAAATGTACTGAAACAATTGTGCCTATGCTTTATTTTATTTTATTTTGCTTTCTTTCTTTCCTTATAATACTCACTTACTACAGAGGAAGATCAATTATAGTAAATAAAGAAAATTGAGAGTGACCCAGTATAGTAAGGAGGTCTTCTATTTTTTCAGTCTTAAAAAAATGTATTTGATTTAGTCACAAAAAAACAGCTCAGCTGAAAACCTGACATTTATGTTAGCAGTAGTATCTCCCCAAGGGGACTCTAAGTAAGTTTCATTTCCATTCTGATTCCTTTTGACCTGAGACTTATTTTGAAGCAGATAAAAAAAAAAAAAAGACAGAAAAAAAATGGGTAGTAGTAACTTGACTTTCAGGGTTAAACCTTTTGTCAATCCTTTGGAAACTCACCAGAATCTGTTCAAGTTGCAAACTTTCTCAAAAAAAAAAAAAAAAAAAAATTGTACAGTGTGAGTGGAAATGTCTTGGATTTTAACAGGAAACTCCTGAAAAATTGTTTAAACTGTGGTTGCATACTTAAACTTCAGCCTCAGCAGGCCTTCCCTGGCCTTGGAAACTCTGTAGCCTGTGCTAGGTCCAGCTACTCAGTTTGGGAGCAGGGAAAGCGTCGGTCCATCAGCAACCTCTCTGCTGGGAATGGGCCCTCTGGAAAGGTGCGTCCCAGTTAAAGTGCAGACAACACAATGGCTGGGGCTGGGATGTCTGAGTGGGAGTAGAGCTTTGCAAACCTATAAAAAATTATACACACTGACTATTTTACTACCTTAAAAGAACAGTCTTCAAGTTGCAAAGTCAAAAATAGCAACTCTGAGACATAAGGCTTCTTACGTAACTTAGATCCGTTTTATTCATATACATTATGATATAGCCTTTAATTACACAGTTTAATGCAATTGTCTCCAGAGCCTCCGTAACTTCTTCTGTACACAGAAGAGCTCTATTCTTAGCAACAAGTAATGACCGAGTACTGAAGAAAGCTGTTGGGCCAATGTACCCCTGCCCCTGCAATACAGAAGTCCTTGCTGAAAAGGAGCGGGGTGCACTGCGTACCAAGCAGAGGTGAACGCTGCCTTGAAGAAACAAGTTCTATCCCCTTCTCTCCTAAAAAATCTCCTGTGATTTCGGTCAGGTTTTTAAAGCCAGGCATTTTCTGGGTGGTCATTCCTTATGCTGTTCAGGACATTTGCATCTTTGGGGAGCGTGCCTTGCTGGATATCGCCGAATACGCAGAGCTGATCGCTCGAAGCTGTAACCTGAAGTCAGTGCCAGCTGTGCTTTGACATGATAGGGGATGCTTAGAGAATGTAGTGTCTTATGTGAAGTACTCAGAAAAACTTCAGATTGTGAGCTCAGTATTAGTGAATGTTTTTTTACCTACGGTCTCTCTTGCCTCAGTTCTCCTCTATGACTGGGATAATAGCATCTGTCATCTGACATAGGCATTGTGTAATTTTTAATATTTGCACAGCAGCTCAGACACTGTAGTTATGAAAACCTTAGAAAAGCCCAGGGAAAAATTAATAATTTCTCTCCAGAGCTGGTTTGAATATAGACGATAAATAAGGCTCAGGGCTACACACTGAACAGCAAGGAGAAAACAAAATATTGAAGAATTTATTATCCAGACTATGCACTGAATGAGGCAGAAGGCTGAATGAAAAAGTGGTATGTGATCATGTAATTAAAGACTGTTTCATAATGGATACCCAGAAATGGATGAAATTAAAATTGTACAGTAGCTTTTGTCCTGACAGTTCGTAGCTTGTAAGTGCTATATTTTATAAACTTAATAATATACTCAGAGCATAGATTCTGAGTGCAGTATGTTCATATATGTTAGACTGATATCGATGCCTTAGGTTGATTAGAGAAGCAGCAAACTGGCCATACCAAACTATGCTTTAAAAACCTGTGTGCTAAATAGGTATCTAAGAACAACAAAAGGACTGTGAAGATTCATTCAAACATGTGGATGAAAAAAATACATTACAGTCTATTTTCAAAGGGCAAGCATTTTAATACCGGATAGGACATCTCAGCAATGGGGGTGGGAAGTGGGGTTAAAATATGAAAATTTAGCCATCGATGCATAATTTTATAAGGGAAAATTGCACTTACAGTTCTTACTATACCTCTAAAATACAGAAAAAAAAAATAAAGAGTGGAATAAGCAATTATTGTTACCATACAGGTGTGGGAAACAAGCAAGTAAGGCTTCTCACTGATCATTTTTGTGCTGGCAAAATGTTTCTGTGCAAAGGAAACTTCTAGAAAGATTGCAAAGTAATATTACTTAGTAGTGGGCAAGGTTAAGCCTGTTAGTTTCTTGAGGTTTTGGGGTGTTGTAATATTAATACACTTGAAAGATTTTTTTTATTTTATTTTTTTTTATTTATTTCTAACCAGAGGACCTAATTCTGGTCTTACTCTTATTTTAATGTGTTAGCTTAAAGGGGCATCAATCCTGATTTACACAGACATGAAGGGAGCACCAGGATAAATTATTTTACTCCGTCAATTGACTGAGAGATCCTACTGAATGTGACAAACCTACAAAAGCAAAATATTTTAGAAATATTGTCCATAACAATATACATGATATCTAAAGACATTTTTCTCTTCCAATTCCATTAACTAATTTCCTTAGTAACTCTTTCTGCATTCACTAATGATCAAAAGCTTGATTTAAGTCGGCTTGGGCAAGGACCAAGTTTCCAAGACATAATTATGTACTATTTTTCAAATTTCTGAAGAGGAAGCTAAGGAAGAGCAAAGTTGAACAACATCAAAACCAGTACTCAGTTTACCATATATATTTAGGCTATCCAAGGAGTAATGAAAAGTACAACATCAAAATAACTAAAAATTACTAAGTTCTCAGAGGCATGCTTTTGAGTTAGGTAGATCTCTGTCACAATAAATACAGTATCACTAACTGCTTTTTGGGGTTTTTTTCATGCAAATGTGAAGACAATGGAGAGACAAGTTCCACCCTTAAACACAAGCAACAAAATAAGATGAAAGCCACCGCTCATCGAAGGTAGCCTTGCTTCTGAATTTCTGTGCTGCCATCAACTTAGACTGCTATTTTTCCACTTCCAATGGATATGTTTCTGGTTTTCTGATAGGGGAGAAATTGGAAGGAAATGTTATTCACTTGCATTATTATGCATGCTTCTGTGGTTTAAGATTTATAAAATCCACCAGCATGACTCAAGTATCACAATGGGTAATATGTGACTGAATAGCAGAGATTTGTTTCATCAGTCCCTTTTACAAACTTGAACGATGTAGGTATTTATAATGTGCGAGAAAGACCCTGCTTATTTAACGACTGCAATGATATTTAAAACAAAGGAATGGGAACCAGCTGATGATAAGATCATAGATAAAACCTCTGAATGTTAAAAATTTTTCAAACATTACAAATGTGGTTGTCAGTGGATTTGCAAGAATAGCAGGTCAAAACTTCTATTACATTAACTTTTTCTTTCATTGGAACTTTCTCTGTTACCAAAAACGTGAATAAGAAAGAGCGTGCATATATTTTTCTCATAACTTCGAACTTGATGTATGATTTGTTTAAATTTGGAGTTTCAAAATCTGTCATGTGGAAAACAAAAATAAAACCTGTGCTGTACTGCTTAAGTGCACAACTTATTGTAATGTCAGACTCAGTTGTTTAATTCCCGTAGAAGAATAAGCACAAGTTCAAGGCTGTGTAACTTTCTTCCTAGCTGCTCCTCCAAATAATTTGGACCAAGAGCAGCGACAAACCTCCCAGAAATTCCTGGAAACGACCACAACTGATACAACATTCATGGAAAACTAATGGAGTTTTGGGCCAACAAGGAAATACATTCAAATCATATTTTCTTCCTTGTGAACTAGTACAAAAATGCTGTTTTCCTCACAACAGTTCAGCAGGAATGCTTTATGTAAGAATATGAATTCTATATTCTGAATTCTTCAGTAAATGTTTAACCAAACCAGTGAAATCTTTTGTCTAGTGTTGAATGACAGTCCAAAATTTATTTCTGAAAAACTACATGTTCTAAAAGAAACCCTAATGTTATTTGCAACATAATAATATTACAGAAATTATTTTTCTGCAGTTAACTATCGCAGAAAACAAGCTTCACAGAAAATCAGCTCCTAGGAAGTTCAGCAACATTCATCCAAGAAGGATGTAGCAGGAGGGCATTTGTCAGTTCTTAGAAAATCTATTTACAAATCTTTCTTATATCACCCCATGATAGTCTTAAGAAATAAGTCACATGCAGCTATTGGTGTATAACTTCCATTTTCATCTCTCTCTCCTCTGATGAGAGAAAAATGGGAAGAAAAACAAACTTAAAATAAGCAAAACTAGTGATATCTCTGTCAGCACAAACATTCCTGGAAACCTCCTGAAGAAATTCCACTGCTTTTCTAGTGGATGAGGTCAGGCAAAGCATCTGTCCATCCCATTGTAGATACGCACCTGAAATTCATTGTGCTTAGACATAGCAGTATGTGTAGTCTGAGAAGGAGATGCAGCCTCTCACTAGCCTCTCTGCCTCTCCCTGAACCAGCCAGGTTAAGAGGCTGATCTTACAAATGTAAAATGTAAAAATGATTTTACAAATGTAAAATGTAAGCCCGTTGCTGCATAACAATCAGCAGAATCCAAACTTTTTTAGATCAATTTTATCACTCCTGTATGATTCAGAATCAGGAAAGATAACATCTTTCCTAAGAGGGCTGTAGAGCATTTGTTTTTTTACTAGCATTAGGGCCCAATTCTCACATTTTTATTAATAATTAATATTATCTTTGCATCACAAGACCGTAATTCAACCTAAAGCTATTCATCAAGGATGTCCCCTAGACATCCATTGTACAAATACAGACACTTCTGTGTGTACATTTCTGTTGTCACCTTTGGGAACAAAGAGTCAGGATAAGCTTCTAAGGAAAATTACAATCTCGAGATACAAATCTTCATCCCATATCTACTCACTAATTCTGTCATTTTCTACACACTTCTTAAAAAGAAAGTGCACATAATTTATAATATATGCATGTAATCTTTCTCAAGGAGTCTTTTCTTAATGGAAATATCTCCTTTGACAAAGGTGTCATTTTTTAAATCGTTTGTTAAAGCTAAAAAGCATAGAAGGGAAAGAAGATCAACATGAAGGTCATGCTGTATCAGAAATTAAGATGTAATTCTGAAAATTTGGAACTGTGACACACATCGCCAGTTGCATAGTGTAATGTCAATGACCTCTGTAATAGCTGTACATGTTCTCTTAATTACGAAGAGACATCACTGTGGGAAGAATCAGTCTAGTTTTTCTGCCTTTAAGCAACACGAAGCCCTTTCTTTAGACAAAATCACCAAAAAGTCAAACCTTTTCATTTCAAGACCTTGTGTGTCATGCCACAGACTAAAAGCAGTCTGCAACTTGCACACCTACATAGCATTGTTTGTACATAACACTTACGTATGCAAAATATACTGGTTCACAGTTTCTAGTGGCAGCAACTGCAAAAGTGATTGTATTGAATACATTTCCTGGGTTTTTTTTTGGTAAAACAGATTTTTCCAAAAATTACAGTCCCTTAAATGTAAGACAAAATTAGTCATATAACTTTACTCTTACAGCATGGTTCATAAGCATGTATTAAATTAATAAATAACGATGATGATGATGGTGAAAAATATACAAATTTATGAAGAGTCTTTTCTCTATCTTCCCAGATGAATACTACAGTCAGAATCAGCAGGTGATTTAATTTGCCATAAATCTTCTCTGTTTTCATATTCCCACTTGAATAATAAGTTCAGAATCAGCACTTTATTAGGTTTGCCCTAATTCTAAACTTGAGTCAATGGGACTTCAAATTGATTCCAGTGGAAAATGAAAACAGAACCTGGTTTTTCTCAGCTGTCTATGAGGCACCAAATTTACTGCTTATTAGGGCCTATCTAAACAGTTCCAGGTTCATAAACAACTCCATAGAATTAAAGAAATCTAAAAGCCTACCATACAATCCTGTTCTTACAGAAAGCTGCCAGCATGCCTCTATCTCTTAATTTTTACAAGCTCAAACAAGTCATGAATGAGGCCACCTCCCACATTCACCCCCAAATTTCTCATTGAAAATGAGAGAAAATTAAACTTTTCAAAAGTTATAGTATCATTCCCTTGGAACCAGAGTTCTCTGATATCCTCAGACTTTAAATCTTAGATCCTTTAATAGTAACAAGAATGACTTTTCTACAAGTGTCATAACGTTGCAAAGGATGGGAACTATTACAACCATGAGAAGAGCTGAATTGTCAAGGGAAAAGTTGGTGGCAGGTGACAAGCTACATCCTTTCCAATATCAAGTCAGACTAATGGAAAACATGTAATGGCAGACCAGTTGTGCACAAGAAAAAACACATTATTCTGAACTCTCAGATAGGCAGTAGGAACAGTGGTAACTTCAAAGCCAGCTGATAGGTATCAGTTCTGCAGACTAAAGAGATTGCAGTAGAGTAAGGGAAGCTTCAAGTCTTGACTTCCCCTATTAGATCCCTAATACAAATTCTCATCTTTCAAGTGCCTGACAGCCAGGAAGAAAATCCTACCAAAAACTCTGTATGGAGTGTCCCTAGTTCAACTTTACAGATGGAGAAACCAAAGTGGAGAAGTGTGAACTGGCTCGGATCAATAAGAAAACAATGTCATATCAAAATCACATGTTTTTTCCTACTTCGTTCATTAGTTACGACAGGTATATTGTGCATTGAAGTGCTCATTGGTTCTACTGAGTACACCAAGATGCAAGAGAATAACTAGACATTAGCATGAACCCACCACATGCAAATACTTCTTAGTCATATACTATCACCGCAGTAGAGGAGACAGTGTCATTTCAGAAAGCGCACATCTTTGTGGGAAAAAACTCCTAAAATATGCTAGTCAGTGTCGAATTAAAGACATCAAAGATAATTATGTACCCTGACTTTGCTAGTGAATTGTATATATAACAGCACAGGTAAAGTTGTGTTTGTCACATTCTACCAAATCATTCCCTGAAAGAAGTCTACTTTGGTCTTTACAACTTCCTCCTCAGGTACAGCATAGTACACAAAACCTCAGAATGCCCTTCACTATTCTGTAAAATCACATGTTTATGAAGGTATAGAATTTTCAACTACAGCACAATAAACAAGACAAAGTATTTTTCCAGAAGCTGGTATGGTTTCATGTTTTCTGAAAGTAACACTAAGCTTTCTGGAAGACAAAACATTGTATTAATTTCAACAAGAGAGATGGATGAACCTTTTTGGTTTAAATTACCACCCAATTTCAGTACGTTCATTAAAAGAAGCATAAATCCTCAAAGCTGCATATGTTAATGTTAGCCTCTACATAAAGTTATTTCTATCAGGAAGTGGTTTTACTTGCCAGTCTGTTTCCCCATTCCCATCCATCAGCTCGGTAATAATGATGGGATAAAATTATATGTTCTGTAATCCAAATGTTTTCCCACAACTACTTGGCTAGCATCTACTGTTAAAAGACTCCTAGGGAGCCAACCTGCAGCTGAGAAAAATGATCAAGTGCATTTGGTCCACAATGCCTGTAAGCCTTGAAATGTAATTACATTAAAATATAGACAATTTTATTATATAATTTTGAAATTCTGATCGAACATGACCAATCTGACACAAGGTCCTATGCTGCTAGATGTAAATTCTTTCAGCATATTAGCATTCTATAATTTGCAATATAGACTTAAAATAACACGGACCCCGCATCTCAGCTAGGCACGAAGAGAAGCAACAATCTCACTATATAAAAGATTATTGATCTGGGGTACTAAGTTGTATGTTATATGCGTAAGTGGTCTTTTGGAAGTATTTCAATATCAGCATTTTGAAAGGATTAGCAATATTCAACAAGTAGCCTTCTTTGAAGATAATATAAAGCAGACTGCCAAGTCCTAATTACCAGTGACACAGTATTTAAATTGCTGTGATTTTACACGAGGCAGATATTGAAATCAATATCCTATAATGCTGAATCCTGGCAAACAAAATAATATATCAAATTGCATTAGGAAAATGATGCAAAATTCTGCTTTAAACTGACATAAGGATTCTGTTTTCATATGGCTAAATGTGAAGGGCACAGCTTTAATACAGTTTTGAAAGACTTTGGGATTATTTGACTATCTCCCCTCTAGATTCCACCCTGACAAAGTCACTGTTTAAAACTATTAAATAAAATTAAAGCATTTATTGTTAAATTAATCAAATCATCTGTAAATACAACAGAACCCTAGTGTAATCTCTAGTGAATTTCTATCCCTCCTCCTGAATCAACATCACCCCAGTGGCCACTGTCGCTAACAAGAAATTCAGCACGCGGAAGAAATACAGATCGTGTAATAGAGATGCATATTGTCGATAAAGATTCTGAAGTGTAAATCAAAAGGCAAGTTTCGCTCCCTGTATTTACTGGCTCAAAGTATATTTAACTAACTCTTCAGGAAGGATAAAGACCACAGTGGCTACTCTGTTAAGATTGACTATAGGCAGTGAGTTCAACAGCATCGCTTTGCACTCAAACATGTATCTTGCAAAAGATAATTAATGGCAAAATATGTTTATATGTTTTATTCAAGGCATAAGAGAATTGAATGAACTAGAATATGGGGTTTTTTTCAAAAAGGTATAAATATTGGATGACTTTTTAAAAAGTTAACATGAAGAAGCAAATATACACAAAAAAGATTGATGTAATATATTCAGAACCCAAACAAACAAATCTAAATGCTGGCTAGCCTGAGACATCTGGAATTTGCTTCCTTAAAATATCACTTTCACAGTTCAAACCATAGCTGGCATCAACTTCTGAGTATCTGACAAGGAAGAATATCTCTTACAGCGAACAGCTGCATGAACAGTCCTCATTTTTCCCACAAAACACATACTCAGTAGAAGAGTTAAAATAAAACATGTTCTAAACAGGAATACTTTGAATTCACAGAGTAATAATCTCTATAATATGCTAATAGTGAGGCAAGTAGGCCAGCTATATTTTCAAAAGATAAATTAGCAGGTATGCAATTTGTTCAAGCAGTTACAGATATACAAAAGCAGAAGGGCATGGGGTGACAAGAAGCTGGGGTCAGTGAGAAACTTCTCCCAGGTCAAAGTGTGCTATGTGGGTTTTGTTTCCTCTTTCAGAGGTATCTGCCTCTTTTCTCAGAGGATACTGGGCGAGGTTATTTTTATATAAATGAGGATAAAAGGCAAAAATATATATATTTTTTGTATAAAGCCAGAGGGTGAGTATTTTATAAATTTAATATTTAAAATATTTTTTTTGTTGTTCTGAAATTTTAACATAAGGAGCAAAATGAGAAGAGGAATATGGAGGCTCACTGATATGAATCATGTATTCTCCCTACCTTCTAGGACCTTGACTTAATTCACTAAAAATTTTATTTTAAAGATCAGTCTTTTTAATGAACAGCTTGCTCTATCATAGAATCAAGCCATACCAATTTGATTCATTTCAAGGAATAATATAATTTTCACTGAATAGAAGATTGTGATGTATGCCAAAAACTTATGAGAAAATTGATATGGCAATCAGGGTTTATTTTAATGCTAGCCTTATTCCTAACAAAATTTATCATAATTTTATGTATTTTTCCTTCTACTGAGTCACTATTATTACATGAAATAATATTCCCTTGCCTGTTTCAGTACTAAATAGAGATTTTATTTTCTCTTTTAGAAGGTTCTTTTACTGTCTTTACTCATAAGCACACAGACTAATCAACAGAACTGCTACAGATTGTACTTTTCTGAGCTGTAGACTGCACATCCTTGATACTCAAGCAAAACTCCAGTCCTTTTTCTGTGATTCATGTAAAACCTCCCATTGAAGAGAGTTTAGATCCTATTTGAACAAAGAGCATGACTGAACGCAATAAATATGATTCTTTCCTAGCTTACACTGTTTTTTACACTGGTGTAGTTCAGATAACACAAATGAAGCTACTCCTGATTTAGACAGGTACAAGGACAGTTAAGCATACCGGCAATAACTTATATTACTATGGGTTTTCCAAAACAAATAAACTTGGTTAAACTTCATTCTTCTAAGAAAATTTTAATTCATGAAAAATTAAGGAGATTTTCAAAGATAAAAAACTGAGGAAAAAAAAAAATCCCACCAGATTTTTTTTCTTGACAATTACTTAAGTGCTATCAAAAAATTACATTCTAAGGCCTGAAATTTTGACTCTAAATTAATTATTGCTAGTCTCTCAAATATGCAAGTCAGGATAGAAAAATTTTGAAAGGTTTTCTTTGTTGTTGTTGTTATTGATTTCTAAAGTCTTCATTATTCTGTGGGACTCTCTGCCTTACCAGACTGCAGAGATGCAGAAGCACACAAAATCACTAAATCCAAGCCAAAAATTATTTAAAAAAATCCAAGGAAAATAGAATTTAATGACCGTCTTTCACCTTGAAAGAAAAGGTATCGACTAGGACATGTAGTTACAATTTCAGATAAAAATGGAAAGTTGGGGATTTTTTCCATCTAAACCATTTTGAGTGAAAAAGTAGGACAAAACAAAGAGTGGAAACTCAAGACCCCTTCGGATCACTGCAGTCTGAGATGATCCTGCATCCTTCAGCAATGGCAATCTCTTACGAAGCTTCGGCAATGGCAACCTCTGTGTGGGAAATTAACACATTCCAGGAACAAAAGGTCAAAACTCAACAGCATAATTTCTATCTTGGCTCTAAAGAACTAAACAACAATAGCCAGGGTTTCTTCCTTGGCAGACATAATGGTTCTACTTGTCCTTCTGCCTTTTCTATTTCTTAGACTATTAAATCATTTATAAAATAGTTCAATCTCTTTGATAGTGCATATGAGAAGCGTCTGATCCCTTCATCAAAACCTGACTGATGTGAATTTCAGTTACTGTCCTTTCTCAACCAACAGACAAAAACTGTAGGATTAGTCCTACGTATATTGCTATCAGTGGAAGTGTTGCCTCCTGTTTCAAATGAAATCAGAATCCAAATACTTTATGATCCTTTGTTGAGAGAGTATGCTAAAATTATAAGTCTTGCTATTATTTTATAAGGCTTCTTAGTAGTCAAGGGACATGTGAGGAGAATCTTGATCCCACTGAGGTCAATTATAAAACCACCAGTATTTGAATGAAGCCAGAATTTTAGTCTAATTTTGAGGCATTCTAAATATTATTTTGAGTGTCATCTTCTTATAAGCTCTATACAATTTTTAATATCTAAACATATATATGTATTCCAATAAAATTCCAACTAAACATAAAAACGTTCCTTAAAAATACCTATTGATCTTATTATTATGTAAAATAAGATTTTGTCTGACGTTACATGCAATTATAAGAACTTTTTCATACAAATATTACATGTTCAACATAACTTCAAATAAATAAACTATGTTTTAATGTAAAGGGTATATAAACATAGAATAATATATAAATGACTATTGTTGCTTTAATGAAGCTGCTACATCTCATAATTTTCTTTTTTGTTTATAATGGGGCCTAACTCAAAGATGCTAAGACAAGTCAATATTTTCCATATACCTATATATTATGTAGTACCACATATTAAAAATTTACATCCAAAAAACTAAATCCATTAATATGATCCTACCTAATATGAAAGACATTTTTCATTACAGTTTCTGGGACTGCTATTGAAAGTACAAATGTCTTATTTTCTGAAACTATCATTTGTTCTTACTAAAAATTATTTGAAAATGTTAGTAGAGTTTGATTTTTTTAATGAATGGCAGATGAGAGAGAAACAGCTGATAAGGTAAACAGGATGCAGAATGACTGTAGCGTTTTGAGTATTGACACTAAGGACAGAAGGTGTTACATAATAAAGCACAGTCACAAATGATGTTTTCTTTCTTAGAATGAGTGAAATCTGATAAAAATGATGAAGGCAAATTATTCAGCCATAAATGTCATGCAGCTACTCAGTGAAAATCTTCATTTGCCCTTGATAATATCTTATTTATATTTACCTTTTACATTTTAGACTTAGGTCTTTGCTCTCTAATTTTGACATGAAGATTATCTTTTCCTTTGGTACATTTGCTCTTATTTCACTCTTATACCTTTACATCCTGTTCTAGGTACACAACATGTGAACTCTCTATGCTTAAGTAGCTGCAAGCAATGGTACGTTTACTAGCAAAATAATAAAGAATGTCCTACATGCATCCGCAAAGTAAATGTTCACACTCCTTCCATTCGCCAAAAAACAATGGGCACTGAATATGAATCATGTTTACCCAGTGATTTATTTGTAGATGGGATTGAGGAAACTGCTGTTTTTCTAAGCTCCCTCTTCCTTGGTAAAACTATCCAGTAATTTTGTGGTCTTGGAGTATGTACTTCCCCTTGCCCTTTTGTGTTCCCCCTGTCTGACGGGCATGGCAAATTGCTAAATACATTGCAAAGCAGTACTGTTCACGTTCATATAAAAACATAATCTTCTGTTTAATCCCCCCTCTTCCCCAGCAACAATTTAAGGAATTCACAAATAAATCACTGATTTTATTTTAACAACGTAGCAGAAGCAAATATCAATACAGAGCAGACTCTGGGTCTGCCCTACCCTACAAAAATAAACCCAGATCGTCTTTGCACTTAATCCGGTAAAATTCTCCCCGGTGTTGTTTCCCCCGCTCCCAAAATTAATTGCCACCAGCTGCTTGTGACAAGCGTGCCGTCCCCTCCCTCGGCTCCAGCCGAGAGAGATGCTGGCTCTCCCCTCCCGCCCGGGTGACAACCAGCACCCAGGACCCACCTTTCCTTTGCCAGGGACAACCCCAAATCACACCCTGCCTCTGGAAGATATCCAAATAACCTCCTATTCCTCCTCCTCTCACCCAGCCTCGCAGAGAACAGAAGAGTGATGGCACCATGGTCGGCCACAGAGACACGTGGAGGGCAGGGAAGGGAAGGTGGGGAAGAAGGGATCTGGGGAGGCGGCGGGGAGGGAAGGGGAAGGAGGGAAATCCACTCGTACAGATGAAACTCCATGCAGCCTGGCCTCCTACCCATCCCCTCCACAGAGCGATGGGGAGGGGAGCGGTGGGGCAAGCTGAAATGGCACCTTACCTTCGCTGCAGTCCTTCCCCCGGAAGCCCGTTTGGGAGCAGTCGCAGACGGCCTGGTCGTTGAGCACCGAGCAGACGCCCCCGTTGAGGCAGACGTCCTCCCTGGCGCACAGGCGGCTCTGCTCGTCATCCAGCTGCACCTCCTGGCTCTCCACCGGCGACACCTGCGTGTAGTTGACCCGGACATCCGTTATCCAGCCCTTGAAGGGCTCCCGGTCCTTGACGGAGGAGAGCGTCAGCTTTAGCGTCGCCGACCGCAGCTCTGGCGGGAGTCCCCCTAAGAAGAGGCCGCTGAAGACAGTCATGTCCCGCCGTTTAGACTTCACCTCCACCCACTTGGCCTCGGCCCGGTCGATGATCAGCGTCGTGTTCTTGAAGTGGCGGCGGATGACGACGGCATGCCAGAGGTTGTCGTTGACTGCCGTGTCGGAGAGCAGGGTGGCAGGCTCGGCGCAGAAGATGGAGAAGCTGAGCTGCAGCCGCCCACCCTGGGTGAGGATGAGCTCCAGGAAGTCGCAGAAGCCCTCGTCGTCAAAGTAGAGCACCAGCCCGCTGGAGCTGCGCGTCTTCATGTTGAAGCTCATCTCGCTCTCGCAGCAGGCATTCCACTTGGGGAAGCGGGTCCACTGGCCCTCCGCCCCCGGGAACTCGAGCCCGCTGCCCAGCTCGGCCCAGCAGCCCAGCAGCAGGGCCAGCCAGAGCAGCAGGCAGCCCCCGCGCCGCACCAGTGCCGCCCCCATCCTGCGCGGCCTGGGGCGGGCGAGCGGNGGAGGGGCCGGGGGCCACCGGAGAGGACCCGCGGCAGGGGGAAGGCGCCGTTGGGTCTCTTCACTGGTCGGCCAGGCTTCCCAAAAGATGTCCGGGAGCGGGTGAGTCAGCAGAAATTTTCCCCAAAGCCAACATTACCAAACCGGGAGAAAAACCAAGATTGGTGGCAAAACCCTCCTCCAAGCGGATCCACCAGCTCGGCAAGACTGTAGCAATATCCCAGCGCGTGCGCGCCTCTTTTTACATCCTCTCCGCCAGCTGTAGTTTCCCAGGAAGCCAATTACCGATCCCAGCGCTGCCTCCCTAGGACGGATCCTCTTGTCAGATCACGGACTGTCTGCCATGGTGCTAGAGCAGCGTCAGCAGACGACAGGACTCATCGCTCATGGTTTCCTGAGCTGCCTCAATCCCAATGGGGTTGAAACCCAGAAGCTGTCAAACAGCCGAGTGGCTACTTGACATGCAAAGCCTGACAGCTCCTCTTCTGTTTGCTTGCAAAAGGCCAAGGCTAAGATCCAGGGGGGTGATTTTCCTCTACTGTTTTTGTTTCTAATCTGCAAAGAATTGAAACAGAATAATAAGAAATGACGACTAATAACGTGTTAAATCATAAAGTTGATCAATAGTGGATGTTTGTGATTAATTTCTCATTTCAACTGCTGTTTGACATTAGGAAAATGAACTGCTGCTGTAATTTTGGAGTTACTGAGAAATCATAATAACTTGCAGCGCTAAACCTAAATCTTAATGTATATGCTTATACTAGATTACATTTTTATGGTAAAATCTATATGTAAACTACTTACCTTTCCAAAACTTACCAATATTTTAGTAACATATTTTATTATTAAAAGGCCGATGTTGAAAAGGGAAGGTGGTGTTTATTAATTCTGCAATTTGTTTTATTGCAATTTATTTATGGAAATACCAACACCTGAGAAGCTATAAGGTCCTATTAATGCAGATGATGCTACCAAACCCAGTTCTAGTTCTTTCCAGTGCAGCTCAAAAACATATAAAGTGGACTGAGCTCCCAGCAGGAACTGGCAGGCTTCACTGTACATGGTACACCTACTGGTTTATTTTCATGGGGTGAGGAAGAATTGCTATGGTTTCTTAGAAGGCTTTTTGAAAATTTCAAACCACATTTTCCTCTGCACCTGTTTTTTTTTTTTTTTTTTTTTTTTGCTGCTGATATTCACTGTTATGGCAGGGAAAATCCAATTCAAGCCAGCTCTGATGTTGACATTATTCACAATGCAGATCAGCTAATCCCAGGTGTTAGTCCTCTGAAATGGGTTGCAGTATTTTATGTATGTTTACTCAGCTGCCCTTATTTAAGAGGACAACTCCTCATTTTAAAAATAATATATATGCCACAGTTCACTCTCATCCTCTGAAGAGGTCTCTGCATTCAAAGCATTTCAGCAGAGAGGCTCCCCTCTCTGTTTTCCCTCCCCCAAGCCGCTACATCTTTTCTGGAAGGTGTGTATTAGCAGATCTCTCCTGATGGAGCACAGGATCTCCGACGCCTCCCTCACCCACCGCTTCCCCTTCACCTCCCTCCCATTTCTTAGCCAGCAGCACTTAGGCAGGCAGGATATCACGTCCAGAGCTGCTGCCAAGCCCTTTGCTGGGCTGGGGGGTCTGTGTGTGTGTGTGTGGATGCGTGTGTGCGTGGGGAGAGGGGGTAGAGATGAGCCTGCCAGGGTGAAACCTGTTTTAAGACAGGCACACACCTCATCTGCCTGCACCTGACACGTTCAGAGCTGCTAAGTCACCTCCTACTCTCTCTTTATATTTAATTTCATTCCTCTAAATGTCAACACGTTTATTTTTATTATTTGTCACACGCGAGGTGGGCAAGAGCAGCAAAAAGGAGGCAAGGAGAACCCCCAAACTTCGCGGGCAGATGCCAGCCGTGCCCAACGAGTACCAGCCAGCGCCGGCCAGCAGAAAGCCCCCGGGTTTCCCCCTCTCCGACCTCCCTGCCCCTCAGCAAGAGCCACCTCTGGCAACGCCGTTGCCAGCCGAGGGATTTCTGGCAGCTCCTCTGCAAAGCGCGGTGCCCGGGAGCGCCCGTGGCGGGAGCCCCCGGCCCACCCCCGCTCCTCCCGACCCGGCAACCCCGCTCCTAATTAGCGCTTTTTTGGGTAACGGTGCTGGTCGCGGGCAGGGCCGCCTCTCGCTTGCGGCACCGCGCCGCGCCGAGCCGCCGCTCTGCCTTCAGCACCCGGAACAGCTCCGCCCTGCGCGGCCCGACGGGGCGGCGGCGGCGGC
>VXBL01007727.1:1575773-1626106 GCA_013400195.1 Aramus guarauna
AGGGGAGCCGGGGGAGCCGGGCAAGGACGCGCGTGTGAGTGTGTGAGCGTGTGAGCGTGTGAGCGTGTGTGCGCGCCCGCCGTGCGTGCCAGAGCGATCCCTACAGGTGTCCGCGGAGAGCCGCCGAGAGGGGATCCCACCTCGAGAGCATCCCTGCCCGCTGCCGCTGCCTGCCTCGGTCTGCGGCGCCTGCCTTCCCCTCTCACTCACACACAGCAGCGGCGAGGGGGGGAAAGAGAAAGGAAAGAGAGAGAGAGAGAGAGGAAGAAAGAAAGAAAAAGAAAAAAAGAGGAGGGGGGGAAAGGAAACAAAAAAAGATAGAGAGATGAGAAGACTGAAAAAGAATGGAGAAAGACCGAAGGGAAAAAACCTGAACAATTGCTTATTTATTACTGCCGATATAATTCACACGCTGTCAATAAACAGCACGGTCTTGTCTAGTCATTTCCAAAGCAGAGGAACACTTTCATTCTCAGAAGAGGACAATTTATTAGCATATATATCTCAAACGGGCTCTTAAGTACCAGACATCCCTCCCAGTAATGTATATATGTACACACATGTATGTAGCGAGAACTATACACAAACCAACATAAATGTAGCTATTGCAATCAGTGCCTCAGCAGTGAATTAATATGCGTCCCCTACCCCTCTACAACCATTTTTTTCTTCAAAAATTATGACTTAGTCACAGGTGCCCCGATTGAGCCTTTTCAAATTAGAAAAAGAGAGAGAGAGACACCCATAGGTCAATAAATCCTTAATAAATGCCAGGTCGGTTGGCATGCACAATCCTTGGCTGAATCCTTATTGCATAAAATACACAGCATTGTCTCTGGGTGCGGGGAAGACCGGAGAGTTCACAAATTACCAGATGAAATAAAAGGATTTGAAAAACAACCTTGCTGCAGCCAAAGGGAGAAGCGCTCTAATTCAAAAGCAGACTTAACAGCATCATTAATCTTTTCCTTTCATTTCTACGTAATTTCTAGAATCAAATTCTTTCCTAAGCGGCTGGAATGATCGATTTTGCTACCCTCCCAGTCTGCAGATGTCTTTATTTTAATATGCTTATGATATAATTTCTACCCCTTCAAAAATGCACAGCATCAGCAGGAACCTGAACAGTTTCGAACACGTATCAAGGAAGCCGGGTGCCCTCTTTCTTCTGGCTCACAATAGAAAATGTCCCAAATTATCAATGCACTTCCTGCACAAACCCCTCGCCTCTTCCAGACCGCCGCTGATAAATAACAAGAATATTGCGATAGTCATTCCCACCGCTGCCCCGGCTTCGCGTTTCACCAGGGCAGCTCACGCCAGGGAAAACATGCAGCAGATTGATTTTATTCCCGAAGTCTCGCAGACCCCCCTCCCCTCCTCCTCCCGCCTTTGCAAGGGGTAATAAATTACCGCATCCAACCCTTAACTTCTNGGCGCTGCCGCTTCGCCTCGCCCCGCCCGGCCCCGGGCCCCGCGGCCGTTCCCCCGCCCGACCGGCACCGGCACCGGCACCGGCACCGGCACCGGTCCCGCCGCTCCCCCTCCCGCCCCACCGGGCCCCGCCGCCGCAGAGGGGCACGGCGCGGGTCGGGGGCGCCTCCGCCGCTCCAGGTGGGAGGTCGCGTCCGGAGGGACCGTGATGGAGAGGAGCCGCTGAGGGCAGTGCTGGGCCGGGGGGACCGGGGGAGGGGAAACCCCCGGTGCGTGGGCTGAGCGAGGCCGGTGGGGATGGGCGCGCAGTCTGATGGCCGGGGAGTTGGGACGGGAGGCACGTCTGCAGAGCGAGAGGTGCTGAAACACCGCGAGGGCCGGTGGGCACCTCTGCCAGCTGCCCAGCTAAAGCTCGTCTTTCTTTGCGTGGGTCTTTTGGTGGGCTTTGTTATTGCGGTGGTTGATGTGGTTTTTGGTTTTGGTTTTGGTTTGTTTTTTTGTTTTTTTTTTCTCCAGAACTGTAGCTTGCTGGACTCTGCACGGCATGTGGGATAATGGAGGTACAGAGCTGTGACCAGAGCGCACCCAAGGACTAGACCCGCAACCACAGGAGAAGTGTTTGGGAAAGCCTGGCCACTTTCTGGTGTAGCGCTAAGCCTGTCTGACTGTATGTTGCCTCCAAATGGTCGCAAACTATTAGAGAAATTGGAGGCTTCTCAAGATCATTGGGTTTAGCTGCGTGGAAAGTCTTTGATCGTGCCAAACATCCTCAGATTTGTCTATTGATTGGCCTTCTAACTTTGTACTCGGTGGCCTACAGAAAGGTGATAAACTGACCGTGAGTGATTTGCATGTAGCCTTAGCCCAGGTCCTGGCAACTTTTGAAAACAGAGCGATGTTTGTTACACTACGTCACAAGAGCACTCCCGTATTGGGCATCTCAGAATTTTCTGAGAATGCTCT
The DNA here is from genome assembly GCA_013400195.1 of Aramus guarauna. NCBI lineage: Eukaryota > Metazoa > Chordata > Aves > Gruiformes > Aramidae > Aramus > Aramus guarauna. The sequence goes on from VXBL01007727.1 coordinate 1,578,171, forward strand.
GTGCAACCACACGTCGTGTTGTCCAGGGTGTGAACATAGCAACTTAGTTTTGAACTGAAACTTTAGAAATAAGTGTTAAAAAAAAATAATAATAAAAAAATCCATTCTCTCACTACAGTCCCAGAGGAGCTAGCCTTATGATTTTTTTTTAATGAAAAAGGCTTCCTCACAGATGACAAGTTTGATGAGGTAACCAAGCAACATGTTAAGTAATGAGAATAAAAGCTTGCTAGATATGCGACGTATCTTCAGTACTTACAGACATCCCTTTTGTTCGGCCAGATGATATCCATATCCAGTTATTTTCAAAGAGTGAGAATTTATTTCGACAGTCCTAGTAACTTGACCCATGCAAACAGAGCAAGAAGCAAATATTCCTTCTGCTATGAAAAGCACGTAAACTGTAGGCTGCAATATAATAAGTGATATACATTTTTAAAAGAGCAAAATTGTAACCTGATAGAAGTTAGTATTTTTTTTGTGTGTGTGTGTATATATATATAATGTGAAAAATAGTATCTTCTAACTGTGGCCTTATTTTTATTGTGCTGGTAGTTAACACATGGTAAAGCTTCTTATGCTCTTAGATGGAGAGTGTAAAAGCAAAGCCCAATCCACCCTGGTTGTGCTGGCACAGTGGAGGTGCTGGCACAGGTGGAAGATTCTTCCACCTTCAAACTGAGGGACACCTCAGTTATTCCAGCAGTAGCTGGAGGATGTTCATGTTTCTCTAAATCTGTAGCAAGAAGCCTGCTACAGTGAGAGGAGGGCTGGGAAGAGCCTACATCGTAATAAAGCAATGAGACCTTGAGCCAGGAAGATACAGGGAGATTTAGGGAAATACAATTTCTTTAATTTAATGGTGGTGTTTGGTTGAGTTTTAGAAGAATGTATTACTTTTGTAATTCTCAGCAATTGTTGCAGCATATGGTGTCATAGCTGATTCATTCTGAAGCAGTGCGCGCACACACACACATACAAAACCCAAACCGTGATTTCCAAACCCTCTCCCTTTGTAGATCTTTCAGCTTGACAAATGTATGGAATATCTTGTAAGAAGCGCATGGCCTTACAGAAACCTGACTTTCTTCTGCATAAATTAATGTTCTGTGTTATACCAAAATATTTATAGATTTTGAAAAGTAAAGAGATAAAAGCAGCAATGATATTCTTGGAAACAAACCAATCATATTTTCTGTCAGCGGAAATGTAGTACATTATCCAACTTGCAAGTTTGAGACCTTTTGGAGGAATGTATATTGTCAGAACAAAGTGCCTTTGAGTCATTAAAAAGTACATATGTGAAATTGTCCAACAGTTGTAATTTTAAATAAGAGATTTGTTGGCAAGCTGAAGGGAATGCTGGAGCTGTCTCCGTGGCACGCACATGCAATTGGCATGTCTGTCAGAGCTAATAAAAAAGGAAATAACCAGTCAAGGATGTGCAGCAAAAATAAGAATAATTCTACCGAGGAAAAAAACCCACAATTAAAATCAAATTAAAGATGCTTGTAGAGAACACTGGTGATCTGAGCAGACATGAGAAAGATATGAGGATGGAGAACATTATTTCTGGGACAAAGACAGCAGGAATTATTTTAAAGATTTGAAAGCGATAAAACCTGTTTCTTTGCTGAAGTGGTCCAGGATAATGTTCAATAATGGGGTGGTTAGATTTTTGGGGTACCTCAAAGCTCTATTCTGGTTATAATCACTCCACATACGCCTGACATCTTTCCCTTCTGCAGAGCTGCAGAGCTATCATCAGTAATCCTTCTATACCAAACCAAATCTTTGAGAAGAGCCTCGGACTCACTAGAAAGCTGACCCATTGCATCACGTCTGAATCCAAGGTTTTTTAGAGGACAGCCAGTAACATTTTTTTTGAACAATTCAGTAGTACCTTCTGAATTTGGTCCAGAGTGAAGAACAGACAGGCTGACAGATGTATGGCGGAATAATGGAGCGGTATGTAATTGTATCTGCATACGGCCAATGGGGTTTAAAGGGTGGAGGAAGAAAGGCACAATTTCTGCCTGTTCATTGCCATATTACTGGGCAATCTCAGCTTTGGGTGAAGAAAGTATGGGTAAATCTAAAGCGAGAAGAAAGTAAAAGAAGAAAGTCTTGGAAGAAAGACAGCATGTTACCTAGGTCCTCACTTGCTCAATTCAAACTAATTGAAAATTTTGAAGTAGTTGAAGATCTTGAAGTAAAAGAAAGGGACAAAACTACAGGATTCAACAAAATTAATTGCAGCAAATAATCAAATACAGTACTGGGGGTATTTGACTGAGATGTATGTCTGAATTTGGAAAACAGAACTGAGAGGCAGCTAACTACATGTGAATTGGATTTGATTGTTTCTCTAGATAATGCATTTTTGGAGCTAGCTTATACCTAACTTTGGAGGATTAAGGTGTTAAAAACTTGCTTAAAGCCAATTCTGAAAGGATAAATAATAAAGTAAAGGAGCATACTTATGAGGATTTAAAAAATTTATTGACCTTATACCTAGTACTGGTATTTAATGATATTTCCAAGTCATCTGCTATTTCAGAAGCTATCAGCTGTGTTTAGTGATATAATATTCTAGTCATGAAGAGAGGATTGGAGACTCACATAGTTATAGGTGGCTTTTGGGCTCCAAAAGTAGTTTTGTCCAAAGAAAGCAAACACTATCAGAAAATGTGTAGGCGTACCTGAGGATCAGAAGATATTTGTGGACTCTTGGTAAGTTCAAAACCTCAGCCGACCATTTCAAAGCTGACCATTTCAGGGCTTACACATGTTTTCCCTTGGACATAAATGCTTCCTTGTATTTACTGTAATATTGAAAACTTAACACGAAACATGTTCAAGAGACTTTAACAGTAATAAGTAACATCTTGCTGAAGATCTCCATTTGATCCCCAAGATTAAAATCTTGGGATGATTCAGAGATTAATGTAGATGCCATTTTTTGGCTTGGTAGCTTCATTGCAGGGAATTGCTTAAAGCAGTAAGAAAACCAGACCTGTTTAATAGTTCAAAGCATAAATATAGATGGTATCTATGTGTATGAAACATGTGTGAGACACTGAATTAAAAGTTTTATTACTTATCAGGAGTTTCATATCCAACCTGTGGGGGTTTTTTTCATTAAATGAGAGGAAAACTAGATGAGTGTGAAGATAATTGTATTACTAAAACATAATCATCATAGAGGAAAACGTAGTGTGAAGAATACAGGAGCTACCAAGGCCTCAAAAATCCTTAAAGTGCATTTAAAAAGACATCATTAGTGACAAAAACCCTATAGTTTGATGGCTCTAAGTCTCAGAGCTGAAGGTACAGAAAACTTTCACACATGCCAGTTCTAACCCCTGTTGTGCACAAGGCTTGACTGATGGGCACAGCAGCACACGTCGCCAGGAGAAATCTGTAATGAAAGACCCCATATTAGCTCTTCTGAGCTGTACAGAAACTCATTTATCAGCTAGCCCTGTTGATGAATCTTCAATGTGTTTCAGAATGGATTATGATATGACACAAGTAGCAATGGTTTTCTCACTGAAGCTCCATGAAGAAAGTCAGAGGGGTGCAAAATGTCCTTCTCAATATATGCGTTTGGATTTGACCATCTGTATCAGTCAACTGGGCAAAGCATGGTAAAACAGAGGACTGTTAAATCAACTGGCAAAAGCACATTTGGTTTGGTATTAACTCTGTTAATAAGAAGGTTGTTGTAGAATTTTCTTTATAGAAGAGTTTGGTAGAATTGATATGAACATCAACACTGTGATTTTTTAAAACTGTTAGAATAACTTTCATATTAACTATCTTACTAATTTTAAAAGAAGCCCCTCTGTTCATGTCTCAAAAAAGTGATTATTGTGAACTTTATGTGGTAACACGACATAACATGTATTAAATATTTATGCATGCAGCAGATACATCTCAAGGCCATCCTTGCAGATTTGACCTTAAGAATAAGACTTGTAAATACTGGGCAACCAAATGCCTTTGACTGCAAAAATATAGGAACTAAATAAATTTAGAATAGTTAAGTCTTCTTTAGTTTAAATGCTTGCTTTTTAATGTCTTACAACAGTTTTTAAGCAGCAAAGTATAGGCAATCCTTTAGATAAGAAGGAAAATTGAAGAGAACAACAAACTGTTGTATGTTGTTGAGTGGACAACTTTAACCAAAAGAACTTGGAAGCTCCTGTCACCCCATAAAGTGCCGGAAAGAAATGTGTAAGAAATCCCACAGTAAACAGGCATGGGATTAATATTTTGTTGCAATCCCCAAGAGAGATTATTTATACCCTGAAGTATTTTGCTTAATACTTCTTTCAAAACTCTTAACATTTAAGAGTCTTTTATAAATGTTTCTTATATAATTTCCCCTAATTCCTTTTAAAATCTCACTAAATTCCTACTCATATGTAATTGATATAATTTATATGGAATTTATATGAATGCCATTTGTGTGTCATTTGTATAAATTTGCATGGAATCCATCATCATCATCATTCAGCCACCTTCCTCATCCTCTTTGCTAGGATCACAGAGATGCCTGGGTACATCAGTGTGTCCAGGCCCCCCACGTGTTAGGAGAGCTTCTGGGTAGACTCTGCAGTGTGTGGCTCCGAGTACAAAGCAAGCTCTTTTCCAAAGACCTCGCAAATTGAAAAACAATGTGTAGCAAGTCTGTAAGGCTGGCAGAATGACAGGATATTTTAGTGTAAATTATCAGTGTGCCCAAATCATAGATGTAGTATGCAAATTAGCAGAAGCAATCAAAGAAATTGCATCTCACACAGCTGCAGGATTCAGGCTTACGCGGGAACTTCCCTCGAAGGTGCTGAGTGCCCTCAGCTCCCACTAACCACTAACGTGGGCTGAGGGTACTAGGAAGAACTTGTCCCATTTTGAATCAAGCCTTTTGATAGCTTCAAGAAAATCTCTGATTATAATAATTTGTTTTATAATGTGTCACTCTACACTTATGAAAAATGAGTATACTTGCTATAATTCAAGTATTCTACAGATACTTAGCTGTACTAAAAGTGTGCCAAGTATACTAAAAATATATTACTTTTCATAAGGGTATAATTTCCTAGTAATCAGAAGATATACTCTGATTCAAAAATTGCTATAATTGTTAATGTTGGTAAGAATTACTAAGGCATCAAAGCAGAGGCATATTTGTGGTATGAAGCTGCAGATAGGTAGTTGAGATCATCAGTGTTTAAACCATAAATGATGCACCTGCTGAAGAAATTCACTAAGGGAATACTGCAGTGTGCCAGATGGCTAGTATTTTTACACTCCAGGGCAGTTTTATCGTTGGGTTGCCTAGTTCAAAAAACCTTTCACTAAGGGAAGTGAGAGTTGCCCTTTCCAGGAATTGCAGTATTAATTACTATTAGTTTAACAGCTTCATTCAGTTTATTTTTGTTTAGTCCCCACAATCTGTCTTGAGAGTCCTCAGTGTTATCATTGTTTCTTAACAGTTCAGGTGTTTGTAACACAGTGCAGAAGAAAGTAGCAGAGGAGGCAAGTAGCAATAAGACAAGGGCCCAGATGAAAGACAGATTGAAAGGCAGGAAAGACGACAGGTTGGGAATGCAGTCACTGTACATGAAGTGGTAAGAAAAAAAGAAAGCAACCAAAGTTAAAANTGTTGTTGAAAATAAAGAAGAGGGCAGAGGAAGGGTGATGAGGAAGACACAAACAAAAAATAATTGAAAAGCAAGTAGGAACAAGGTACAAGGAAACAAACCAAAACTGCTTGATGATGGAGCATTTTGGCTGGAGTCAAAAAAGAAGTAATGAGATGTAGGACAAATCGTAAATACTTGGGCATCTAATGAGTTTACACTAGCCCTAAGGAACAAAGAAGATGATAGAAAGTTGACTACTCAGGCTGTATGGTGGAGACAGAAGCAAACCCTGGCCAAAACATTTGCATTTAATTGTATTATGACCATGCCAAGGTCAAAAATACTGTGAGAGTAGATTGGAGCAGTTGGGAGAATTGTCTGTGGCTGCTGGCAGCATCTTCCCCTGTGCCTGGCTGACACACGTGTTCTGTGGCACAGCACGACTTTTTGTGGCTGATCCCGTGGTGCAAATTGGACTGGAGAGGGTCAACTTTCCACTGCTATAAATGAATCTTGTTCTTGTGGTCTTGTTGAAAGGGAAAAGTAGCAGAAGATGTTATCATAATATTATTTCCCTTCTGTTCAGCATTAAACCTACTCACTTTAAGATTCAGACTAGACAATGCTATATATTGCTTTTCTTACACAACGCTAATGATGTTTCTGGTCTGACCTTCCAGGCAATCAGTGTTGAACATGTTAATGCATTTGCCTTAAACAAATTCTTAGCAGCATTCAAACACTTTGTCTCTAGCTCCATAGTTCTTTCTAGTGCCACCTGCAAACACCAAAAAGTGCAGGAATCCAGGGCAGCCTGTTCTCTCAGCCCAGGAAACTACTCCTTCTATGCAATATGAATATTCAAACTTTTCTGTAGGATCTGGAAGGTTTGTGTCTCTTTCTGAGAAATATACTTCTCTGATGTCAGGATGTAAATTGCATTTGTGTTTTTAATACTGCCAAATTAGTGTTTGCTTCATGTAATCTTTGATCCATACTTTGTTTTTCCTGTTGCTGTTTCAACTGTTTGCCTTCCTCTGCCGTGTTCAATAGATAGAGTTATTTTTTACTCTTGTTCTTTCTCTGTGCTTCTTTCCAGCCATTTTGTGACCACGGACTTTCCGACTACTGCTTTTGATTTAGCTGTACATTTGTGCAAAAATACCATAGCTACCAAAGCAGGAGGAAAAACAGAGATTTCACAGAGACTCACATAGTGGCAGGAGAAAAGGTCAAGATACTGTATATTTTTAACAACAGATTCAAGTTCTCTCTCATGTATTTGGTAAACTCTTGTTTTGCTGGATGCATTATTAGACAAAATTTTATCGTTCTGTAGCCAGGTACCCCAAATTGAACAACCGTCAATAATCTGAAGAAGATTTTAAAGATCCAGATTGAACGGCGAGTACTAATTAGTAGCTATTCTCTACTAATATTCCTCTATTGTCATAGACGTGATGTGCTGGTTCACTGATGTGTATTCATGTTTTTTCCATACTATTTTACATTGCATTCCTTACACTTCTTCTCAGCAGCAACTTCTTTGGCTGCGGTGACCATTGGAAAGGTTTTGTCATCTACTGATTATGCTTATTTCAAGTTATTTCAGCATACATAGAAGCATTTAACTTGACAAATGATAAAAGCATGAAGTAATAAGCTTTTATTTTGAAGATGTATAGGCTGGATCATGCTCAATTATTGCTAAAGCAAATTGGAAGCTAGAAATTACTCTACAACCTGCTTACAAGATATTGTTTAGCTTGAGTTCTGTATTTATCTGGTAAGCTTATAGCAATGTCTTCCAAGAGGACGGATCATTAGTAATTGCCAATTTTGAAGTATTGCTGGGTCAGAAAAAATAGTTCTGGTCTTGCAGACAGTGAAATTACCGTGGTTTTGTTGGTTATAGACAAAAGACCTGGGCTAGTATACCTCAAGACTTTGATCCTATAATTTAGCTAACGCAGGACTCCAGTAGGGCTTCCCTCCTGGTTCTGAGAGCTTATATTGATTCTTAGGCATTCAATGACTTAATGCTCCAGGCAGAGAAACACACAGATTTTCCTGATGTTTGCAGGTTTCAGGATGTTAAAATTATGCAAATTGGGCACGGTTTGCCCAAAAAGCAAATTAGCATTGTGCACCTGTAGCAAGCATAATATGTGTATTTCAACGAAAGTATGAACATTCAGCACATTTTTACCTCATTAGCACTCCAGGGGTAGCAGTGACTTAATTCTTTGCTGTTGCAAGCTCTGTAGCTGCTACCCATAGACATTTTACAGTTGTCCATAAAACACGTTTGTCAAAAACAAACATAAATTTTATGAAAAGTATTGAGAAGCCAGGGTAATGATTCATTCCTTTATAGAGTGAATTACTCTGCTCAGGGTATAAAACCTTTGGCATCCTAATTCTGTGGGGCATAAAAAGAAATGCCACTCTCAGAACTGGGCTGCCTGGCTTTGTAACACTTCAGATTTGGAAGCAGATACTTGCTAGTTGAGACGCAGAAATCATAGAGCACCTGTTCGGACCATATGAAGCTGCGTTTTGGAAAGGAAGGCTAAGATGAAAAAGGCCTAGGAAGAGCATGATCCAAACGCCACGGAAGTAAATGGACTTCACTGTGACATGGTGCAGAATGAAGGAAGGGAATGTAAAATCCCATCTGCTTGTGTGTTTCTCTTGGTTTATGAAAGATGTGTTGTTGGATGGAGAAAGTAAGCTTCAAGTCTCCACAAAGTGGTAATCACTTCGATATGAGGAATAAAAACCAGTAGGTTATCATTGCATTTTGCCCCAAATGCCAATTTTGTTCTCATATAGTTGATTATAGAAGATCAAAAATTTTGCAGTGATCTGGTAAGGTCCCTGTCACATGTTGGAAAAGACTTTTTTTGAAAGCTTTCTTGTAATCACCCTTGAACTGTTCTATTACATGAGCAACAAACCTTCAAGACAGTTTAGTTTTTGTTTCCTGTTAACTGAATTAATAAAATTGTTCATTTTTTATTAAGAATGCTGTTTTTTCCCCTGAGTTGTCCTCCTCCTGTTCTTTTCCAGGTTTAATTTTGTTTGTTTACTATTTTATATAGATTTTAGGTATTTTAGGATTTTAATGAGTTGTTTTATATGGTAACTTTTATACAGTATGCTTTGCTGAACGTTCATCTAAGTCCACAAGCATCCCTGTAGATGCTGTAGGTACTTCTGAGTAACATCTGAACTTTTCTTTCTTTTGAGTATTCCCAAATCTGTTGTTAAAACATTTTGAAATTCAAATTTAGATGTAATATAGGATATAACCACATTAAGAACATCAGCTGCGCATAACATGGAGCTGTGTTAACAATTTTCTGCCGTATTGATGAATTGTTAACTATCAACTTATGTTACAAGCCTGAGAGCAAGAATAAACATATAGCTGGAGGTACCTTCTCAATCCACTGTTTAGAAAAGCTAGCAATTTTGGGGGGATGTATAGAGAATTTAATGGTGAGCAATACTAGGAAATAACCAATATTAAAATCCTATGCGACCTCATCTAAAAGATTTGCTGAAGTGTTTGTCCATCTGTCTCAAAAAAGAATATTGTTGGATTTCAGAACAGGTTCAGGAATAGGAGAGGATAATCTATGACAATGCTGGGACATACTAGGAGCGCTCATAAAAAAACTGAAAAGACCAAAGTTTCCTTTACGAAGAATGGTATGAGTGAATACTTCAGGAAAAAACCCAAATGAGCAAAAAACCACCCCCACCAACAATCCTCAAACCTACAGAATAGCCCAAAAGAGAATAGATTGGAAGTTATTATTTCTTAACATATATAATGAGGAAGATATTCTGAGAAACTGAAAGGAAGCTGATGCAAATCTGTGGGAAAATTCTTTTTCACGCAGGGTATAATTAAACTATAAAACACATTTGTACAGGTTGCTACTGAGGCCAAAGACTAAGGAATATTCTAAAAAGGTTTGAATATTCATGTAATAATGAAGAAATTGCAAAATGTTGGTAATGTTGGCTGCCAACACATTTTCGAGGACTGGTAAACTTCAAGATGCACCCAAATCCTTAGGAGTTCTATTGGGATGGTGATCTGCCATAGTAGTGGTATGCAATTCCTCCTTTATTTGAAACATCTCAGCCTGACCATTGTGAGAGACACCCTGCCAAAATAAAAGGACCTTGATTGTGTTCCAGCAGGGAACTGAGAAGAGCTCTTCCTTCCAAAAGCAGACTCATGTGTGTGTCTTCTGCTTCCTTCAACGGGACTTCTTTCTTCCCAGTATAGTTGTTATGTTGCTGCACCATTTTGTAGATAGACGTACATCTGTTCTGCTCATGCAAGAGTTAGCCAGCTGTGTGCCAGCTGTTAGCATAGCGCTATGTCTGAGCTAATGAGCCTTGCTGAGGTTTTTTTTTTCTCCATAAATGTTCCAAGGGCTCTTAATCAGCAGCAGATTCTCTGCTGAGTGATGTGTGACATCGTTTTCTCTGCTCTCTCATTCTTGTGTAGCTGTACTGTAGCCTCTATGCAGACATTTAGTGACCTGGTCAGTATAGCCTATTTAAATTTCTGAAATGTCCATAGGCAGATGTAGATTTGAACATGATATATTCATCATTTTATTCATCAAATCAGGTGTCTGCAGACAGAATAGCATGTTCATTACTTGCCATTTTTTTCAAACCTGTGTAATTTTTATTACTCAAGCTGGTCGCATGAATATTTTCACAAACAAAAAATATAGATTTCAGTGTTACTGTGAAGCAAGTAAAAGGGGTTGTGAACATCAATAAAACTGAATTAACGACTGATGTTTTAAAAATATGTATTCATATTTGCAAATATTGCCTGCAGTATTCAGTAGCAAACAACTGACTTAGGGATTTAGGGAAAAGACTTTTCTGATGTAGCATGTGTTTTACTTACATAATTAGGAACCAGCAGCTACTGTTTGCAGTAACAGAGCTTAAAGATTATTAATAGGTCCATTCTCCCTTCTTTGCATTTGAAAGAATTTATCACTCATTAGTACGTTGTCAAAGGCAGGATTATGTCTTGGTCCTATGTGCACTCACAGGGAAACCCTTGCCAACTCTTTTAGTTGCTGCCAGGAAGCCAGTGAACAGAAAATGTTTTGGGTTTGGTTTTTTTGTTTGTTTGCTTGTTTGTTTGTTTTTCAGAAGCATGGAAAAATCATAAGTGTTGTCTTTAAAAGGAGAGTCCTTAAGAATAGAAAATGAAATTATGACCGTAGGCAATAAAAAACCTCTGCACACCTGTCAAGATTGTGGTCAGGGAGTCTCAATGTCCCTCCCAGCACACCCGTGAGTTTCTGCTGTCCTCTCTTTACTGTGTCCTCTTACAGTTCAGAAAAGGCATGCTGAAAGGTGAGTAGTTAATGTAAATAACTTTTACTGGAGACCTCTTTGGAGTTAAGGCATTGAAGGTTCTGCTACTTCAGGACGTCCTGACAGCACGCAGAAGAGTGTGATCCAAAGGTCTCTGAGCTATTTCAGGGGCATTTCCATTGCTTTATGGTGGTCAGTGAAGACGTGACACGTCCTCTTGAACAGTTTTTCAACCTTGGGTTTGATTACATGGGTTCTTTCATTTTCCTCATAAAATTACTCTCAAACCATTGTCACCATTAAGGCATATAAGAGTTTAATAGTACAGCACCAGTAATGGAGTAAATCTGTCTAATAAATATTCCTTCTGGCATAAATTACACACCGTAGCGTGGGTCCCCTGGAATGTAAGTGCAGCTGTGACAAGGAATTTCTGTCACATAAATGCTGGTGTTTTCCCCCATTTTTCTCAGTTTGATCACTGGCTGTCTTACACAGTAACCTCCATATTATATGATGATTGTGGTGTGACTACAAATGCTCATTTGTAGGAGGCCAAACTATTTTCCTTTGGAACATTTTATTGAAGTAGGTGAGCAAAACTTTAAAGCCAGGATTAGTGGTAGGACTTTAGGACAATTACTTAGTGCGATGCATAGGTTAATGGCAGTTATATGGTCACTTCCTTGCACATCACATTGAATTATTATCCTTTTTTGTTTCTGGAGACATAATTAGCCTGTGATGGATGGGAGGCTAAATTCAGTACTTAGGGTCAAGCCACACCTTATAATGGAATAGCTGCAGATATCTTCTACATTTGAGACATTAATTTGTGTCCAGTCTATATCAAATCTTTCTAGCCTTTCAGGCCGTGTAAACCTAGAAAGCCATAGGCTGTCTTCATAAGGGAAAACTGATAATACTCTTCAGTCTCCTCCTGCCTCTTTTACCCACCTACTGTGCAACTGATAATCCAAGATAGAAATTATGTCCCTTCTACTTTTTATTAAATACTGCTTTCTATTTTTAGGAGCTTGACATTGAACTGGTCGTAATCAATATATAACTCTTGAGTAGAGCTAAGAGAAAAATGAAAATTAATGTTCTCTAACATCTGTTTGAACATGATTTGGCAACGTACTTCACTAATATTTACAGCTGAAGTTGACTGAAAAATTTCTAATAAAATACACTGGAAATATGCTAATTTGTTGAACTTGAAAAATTGTAGAAATCTGTTGATTTCTAGAAAGCTTTTAGGTGAAAACAGCTTGTTTGATTGTAAAGTCTCTTTAAAGGAACTTTAAAGTCTGATGTTTTAATTGTGAATATGACAATTTAACACAGGTTTTATGAAAGCATTGAAAGCATTCAGGATTTTTTTTCAGATCAAAATGAAAACAAATACTGAAGACTTAGGAGTTTCTGTGAAATATATCGGCTTTCTTTGTATTCTCTTTTATACTCTCAATATTTTTCAGGGCATGTTTTCATCAGAGTGTTCATATAACATGAAATTCTTCACTGTTTGGAGGGATAAAAAGAAGAGTTATGCAATATTTAAGCCTTATTTAGGACTGTGAAACAAGGAGGAGGTGAAAGATACATATTGTATAGGCTGAGTGTTATGCCTAGGCATAAAGATTAATTTTACCTAAGAAAAGTGCTGGGTATTTATTTTCAGAAAAAAAAAAAAAAAAAAAAAAGCACTGTCAGAAATTTTGGCGCTGATTTGTCTGCTTAAATTGAGAACCTGGGCTCTCTGTAGAAGCTAATGAAGAAAGATGAGCTCGTTCAGGAGAGACGGAGAGCAACCCTCGCCTGCCTTCGCCACGGTGGCAGCTTGGCCGTCTCCCCAGAGCTGACCTACTGCACGCCATGAGCAGCGCGCCCTGAACACGCAGAGCGCCCGGAACAGCAGCAGCTGGGAAGGTGTCTGCAGACCAGTGTATGTTCGTACTGGTCATTCATAAGAATGAATATGACTGTCAGGTGAAGTCTTGTCTTCTTGCCAAATAGATCACTCGAGGTGAATGTTTTTGTCCATCTCTACACAGAAATTAAAAATGATTAGAGAAGGAGTGTCAAACTGTCTCTGAGGGAAAGAAGCTCTAATTTAAGACTACGCCTGCATCTGGGCATGCATCAAACACAGGTATTTTTAATATCTGGGGATTTTTTCCACTTTAACGTATATAACATATGAATGAACTCTGTTGGCTTTGATGAATTTAATTTTCTTTTGCTTACTTAAACTGTGGGCTCTTACCTTGCTACTGTATCCACATTAACAGATAACACTTTCAGTACATTATCATCTTTAGAGACTTTACATATGAACACTGCAGAGCAGCAAGCAATCAACTTCAATAAAAAAAAAAAAAAATCTTTATTTAATCATTTTAACCAAGGTGATTTCTTTATAGGATACAATTTTTTTTTCTTCATAAATTCCTGGAGTGCAGTTGATAAGCTCACAGCTACTTCAAGGAAAAATTGAAGAACGTGCAAATCTTTTTTATTAGTAAAATTTAAAAGCGTATTTAAATGTATAGCTCCACTAAATAGATAATGCTTCCTTTTTATTAGTGTTAAGGAGCCCTGGGACTAGCAAGAGCTGGCAGTGTCCTCAGGGCCCTGGCAGTTTGCGTACATTATTTGTATTTTAAAACCCAGCATTGCTCATTTTTGCCAAGGAGTTCGGAAGAATTTGTATGTTGGGTTCTATTCTTAGGTGATTTCTTTCCCTAAACAAACCAAACAAACCACCTGACAACAGTCAGTAGAACATCTGGGAAAAAAAGTGGAATGACTCTATAGGTAAGTATATGTTATGCCCAAATGAACACTCAAATAAGCATGCATATTTAAAGAAAACTCTTGTCATGAAGACAGAAATGACATTTACATAATGATTTTACTGCTGCTGCATGACTTACTGTATAAATCTTTAATTCTAAATGAAATTCAGTGCATCACAAATATACAGAAAGTCCAAAGTCTTTATGTTTTCATCACTACCTTACTTCACAGTTATTTATATAATTTTATTTCACCCTCATAGATGAATTTTGATAACTCTCCAGCTCCCTGGATACTCATGGACAGTTTTGAAATATTGGTTAGCTTTGTTTCCTAGGTTTTGTATCACTTCAAGCTATCCATAGTCTAAGTTAATCAGTATTAAAATCCCCTGAACCGTACATAAATTTCTTTCTCCAGTTTCAGCTTCTTTTTTTCTTCTTCTTTTTGCATATTTCATAAGAATTTCTAATACATGAAACAGATAAATGGTTTATAATCCTAATAAATTCTGTTCGGGAAAGATTAAATTTCTGCACGCTCACCACAGAATTTGCAAGGCAGCGCTACCCGTACCAGGGCAGGCCATGGCTGCTCTCCAATACTGAAGTTATTCAGGTGTCCTCTGCTTTCTCACCTTTGCTTTTTACATCCTATCGCTTTATCTTCCACCAGAGACAGAATTCTAAATTCCTGTGGAGAAACATGGCCATAAATCTTTTAGGAACGTGTATAAAAAAAATATCCAAGAAAAAAGGATATAATCTACTAAATTTCTTGTGAGGAAATTTAAGGAGCAATCTAACCCTTAGTCAGTCTCAGCCTAATAAAGACACTGGCCTATTTGTCACCGGCACTGGGGATCAAATTGCTTTTCACAAAGTAAGCCTTTTCCAGAAGACCACTGACTGATGGCGGCGTAACAAGCTTCCTGGTCCTCATGCAGAGCTTTACCAGCTCATTTTTAGAGAATAATTTCTTGTTGTTATTGTTCACTTCATGGAGATGAGAATGAGAACACAAATTGTTTGTGTGGGGAAAAAAATAGAATCTATTTTCTGCTATTACTGGAGACAATGAGAAATGAGAGTATCCCAAGGGAGATCAAAAGTAGCAACTGCATTTTTGATATTCATAATTCATTTCCTGGGTCTGCCTTTGCATGTGGGGTAAATCAGCTTTGGTAGCTGATAGCAGCAGGACACTTCTTCTGCATATTCACGCATAAGTTCACCAGTAGCTGTATGGGGGAGGGGGCAGGGAAGAGATCAGGTTGTGTTTATCCCTCATCTCTTTGTGTTGCAAACAGTAGTTCTGACTCACTTCCTAGTGCAATCCTAAATTTGCTTAGATGGGGAATGGAGTTGAGGCACACAGAAGAATAAGTAATGTATTATTATATATTTGCTGTCCAAGAAAGTGTAATTTCTGAGAGTAACAGAGTATTTGAAACTGGAGTACCAGGTATCAGAAAGCATCATAGCTCCATTGTCTCCATTTCTACAAATACAAATTTTGTTTGGAACTCTAAGTACTTTGAGTTTTTGAGAAGGGATGAAAAAAAAACTGAAAAAGGTGATAGTCAGAAAAAAAGCAACTTATTGTAAAGGAACTCTGTATTTGTCTCTCACTTCTCCTGTTGACTCATTTTAAAGGCAGACACCTCAATAATTCAGACAAGTAACTTCCAATATCATGAGTTCCTGGGAGGTAGTAGGGAAACCAGGAATCTATCCAGTTTTCTTCAACAACAAGAACTTCTTTGAAAACTATGCTGATAGTTCCGAGCACATTCCTAATTATACAAACCTCTTGATCTTTCTCTGGCTCACTCAGAAAAACATATTATTAACTCTTTTACTAGCCTCTGTTTCAGTTTCACTACGAAAGAGTGTTTCTGAATAGGTTGATGTTGCTTTCTGCAACAAACGCTTTCAGTTTCAAGATGCTCAGAGTTTCTGTAAGCCTTTTCAGTCAGCAAAGAAAAATGAAAAGGGAATAAATGCCTGCATTGTAATAGAATCTTTCTTACTGTTTCATGATTACCGATAATTTCTTACTAGTTGAAAAGCTAGGTCCCTTCAGAGTTGTGAGGAGTGCTGACTCCAGTCAGGCTTACTGAGTTGTCAGAGAGTGCACTTTGGCAAAAGAAAGATGCTATTTCCATTTAAATAAGTAGCTTGATCCAGAACCTGGCCACCTACGGGGTCTAAGCAGAAGTCCTGTATCCCTAAACAAGTATCATATCAGTTCTTTTGGAAGTTTATGATCTTTTCATAACCAATTTGTCACTAAAAAGTAAGATGTTTGCATGGTGTACTGTTTCTTGCAATTGTTTAAGAGTTATTTTTCCAACGGGAATACATATATGTTGTTTGAAGCTTTTTGTGGCAAGAACCCCATGTTTGATCTGTACGTTGCTATATAAATATTTATCAGAAATAGCAAGAGCAGGCTTGGTTTAGGCCCACACAAATGCAGGAAGACCAGCTGCACTCTTCAAAAAGAGCTGGTAGCACATGAACTCTCTTTCAATCAAGACTGATGAATTTATTAGCATATGTGAGATTGTGTGGGAGCTTCGCTGGTGGAAAATAACACAGCAGAGGAAGGAGAGTTGATTAGCAGGGTGTCTAGGCTCAGTAGTCGATACTCTGACTTAATCCAGGTATTGCATTACTTAAAGCTTCATCCAGGTGGATGGCCAGCTGAATGCTGGTCACCTGTACTGCTGTTGAAACAGTTAATTCAAACCCCTGAAACACTCATCTCCTCTAATGGTTTAAAGAAAATTGACAGCAAGGTAGCAAGTAAGGTGCTGAGACAGTTGTATATCAATCTGGTATAATAATATTGTCTTCTTATGCTCCTCTACCTGTTTTGATCTAAACAAGACATGGTAGATGCTAAGTGCTTTCAGACATGGTGTCTGTGTTAATATAGAATTTGCCTTAGTGAAGTAGATCTGTGACTGATTCCTTTTACAGTACAAATAAAATTTTACAATGAAATAAAAAATGCCCCTTTCAGTAAGGATGCATATAGAAAATAAATGTCGAAAGATGCACCACAGCTCAAGGCCACTAATTTCTGTTTGTTTCTCATATCTACTTTTAGACTTTAAAATTAATCATTACAGTATCTTACAAATACCTTCACAAATCTTTACATATCTTTACAAATAAGCTGTTGCTTTCAGGCCCCCATTTACCACAATGCCAATCTGCCATTTTAGATACCAAATATGCAATGCGCTGCAGCCTCTCCATGACAAGATGCCACATGCAATGATTTACATCTTTTAAACAAAGAATAAATGTTTTAGTGTCTTTGAAAGAAGTATCCAAAACAATACTTCTGCTAAGAGTGTAGCAGTCTTAAAGAAATCCTCCATTTTTTCATGATGTGAGAATAAATGTTTTGTAAGGTCACAAATTGTCCAAATACAATGCAAGGGATTTAATATTAATATTTTTCTGAGAATTCTGAACCTAAAATATCTTTAAATGTTCATACAAAGTGTGTGTGCTATTTTCACACAGTGCTGATTATGTGGGAAAAGGAAAAAAATATTTATGGGGGTAAAAGGGAAGTTAAAATGGTGCCTGATAGCACTTGCACTTACATTTGAAAGAAAGGTTGTTGCATTGTCTCCTAAATGTAAAACTTTGGTCCATCCCATTATTGTCAGTGAGCATAGGCTCTGGTTTAATGTGTATATTATACATATTACATTGTAGTGTACATTTGTATATAGATATAAGTCTGTATATAGTATATGGATATAAAATCATATTTTGTTTCTCTGTTTATCATTATATGTTCCATTTAGCAAAATAAAAATGCGACTAGGTCTTGAAACAACTTCCATATCGGTTTTTCAATCCTCTCGCTATTCAGACCAACACAGAAAACCTTTAATAGGATGTAATGGGTTTCCCATTTTGTTTTATTTTGCTACCTCAGAGGTCATTTTATACTAATAAGTTTCTGCTGAGGACCAATTTTCAATATGCCTTCACATGAAAAGAATAAAAAATAGAATATAAAAAGTAAGCAAAGTAAACTACTAGTTCCTGTTAGAAAAGTGAAAGATGTTGTTGTGGGCGAGTTCTGCATTCCCAGTTTCCCCCAGTCTTTTCTGAAGATGGGAATAATTCGCAAGTGTGACATGAGTAAAAAGTAAATACAATAAAAATGAGTTAGTTATTTGGGTAAGTCCCCAAATGACAGAAAGCAGATCTTGGCTTTAGGCAGTGCAGGGAAGTAGGTAAGTCTGGCCAGAACTCCAACAAGAATAGAAACAGAATATCGCTACTGTCAAACAGCTGAAATTCTTGCAAAATCTCTGTCTTTGAACCAATGCAAGGATTGAAAATACAGAACAATGTGGGGAGGGCAGAAAACTGCCAAACACAAAATAACTGTAGTCTGATGCATAGAGTGTACCAAAAGTGTCTATAGAGCTTGTTTTGAAGATGACTTGTAACGCACATCCTGCAGCGGAGGCAGCCCCGTCTGCACGTACAGCTTTTCACCCTGTCAGCGTGGTCTCTGTACTGGGTCTTACCCGACATTGCCAGCCACGCTTTGCTTTGCACTCCTCAGGACACCGCTATGCTTTGATGCTGGTACACCGGCAGCACGCTATTCCTTATTCCCTCTATCTCCTCTCTCACATTCTCCCCTCAATTTGAGGAAATCAGTCTTGTCCTGTGGCCAGCCTAATATCTTCATGTCGGATTGAACAAGGAGACTAGCTGTCAATGTTAGTCACAACACAGCTCTTACAGACCTTCTAATAGACCTGGAAATGCCTGGGAAGTTAAGGCTTTGAGAGTTTTAGGCTTTGTATATCCAAGGCTTCCAGTCTAGATTAGACTCAAAAGAGTCTTGATTCATCTTCCCCAAAAGGGAAGAAGAATCAAGAGAAAGAGTCATAGACAAGGGGCTGTACAAGCAACAAACTTCTCACCTCACAGCTAGAATCAGTCTGCTTTTGGTAACTCCAGGATGTAAATATCAGGCTAAAAGTTAGATTTCACTTGCCATAGACAGGATGACAAATTAAGTACTTTCAGTTGCCATAGAAATATTATTTTAGTAAATATATATAAAAAGAAGGGCTTTGACCTTCTATCCCTCTGACATTGAACTCACATTTGTGCTGAGGTGCATATTAAAAGCTCCCGTTTCTTTATGATAGAACATCTAAAACTTGAGCAACATTTAGTCTTGCCTAGTAGTGTTTCCATCCGCTGCTGCTACTGAACACTTTAAAACTTTGAAAATTTCATTAATGTTCTTTCTCCTATTGTTTATAAAATTCAGCTACATGTATTTCCCTCATGACATCTTTGTTATATGATTTGATTTCATTTGCTGTATTCCGTAATGAATTTTCCAGCGGAATTCTTTTAAGAATCATTCTTTGAAATACATATGTTTTTCTGAAAGTTCTCCCTTGAACTGTTTCAGTTGCTAGTGCATGGCTGAGAATCAAACACAGAACACCCCGACTGTGAAAGTGGAGGAGTAAGAAGGCTACTTTGCAGTCTGCTTTAAGTGCCTTTTTGAAAAGTGAAACAAAACTCACAGTGGCACAGATGGGCATTGGAGGACAGCATGATGTCACAGAGGGATGCAAGAAGCTTGCAAGGCTTCTGTGAAGTGGCAGGATCGCGGCACCTATACGCAGAACTCTATTTTATGTGATATTTTTTACTTTAGGTACAGAGGATTTTGTAGGGAGACCAAAGATGAGATTCAGCTAATTCATCTTTAAACTTCCATAATTTTTTATCTAACTTAATCACCTTAAGGTCCCTTTATAATCATTTGAGAGAGAAATATTGGTAGCATTGCTGTAGGCATGGCAAAGAGCATATGCAAAGGAAGGTTTGTAGGTTTAGGCAGTACTTTTCATTAAACTAAAAGTGTTAGAAACAGTAGACTAACTTCCAGGGAAAAATGTGTATCTTCAAGTCTAAAATAGAAGCAGCAGACTTCAAAGGTAAAATAAAATTTGATTTGGGGATGCCAGTCCTTCTAAAGAAAAATCTGCATACTTGAACCAAAGTTCTCATTATCTCCATGGATAATGTGATGTTGGAGCTGATCTATCATGTTTTAAATGTGCTTCAGGACGAGATGCATTATACCAAGGACTTTGCTAATTGTATTGACTAGATCACCATTGATTTCAAAAGGATCTTGGGCAACTAACACAGTTATGGAAGACATTATTGGAGTCTTCATAGAAACAGATGAATCCCATCCAAAAAATGGAATTAATTTTTGAGGCACTGTTCTTGTATCTTTTAAGTATGGCTATTTCCTTCCAACTGAAGCTTTCCAACCCTGCTCTAGGACTTAATAGGGAGACAAATCCTGCTACAAATATAATAATGAAAGTATTTTCTAGGAATATTAATAAAACAAATTTTGACTAATTTCTGTGAAAATCACTGCAGTACTTCTCTATGACAGATGAAGGTAACAAACGGGGGCGGGGGGGGGCATGGAATCTGTGATAGGGTCAAGAAACAATACAATATGCAAAAGTGTACATAGTTGTCCTGGTTTCAACTAGGATAGAATTAATTTTCACAAGAAGCTGGGATGGGACACAGCCAGGACAGGTGACCCAAACTATCCAAAAAGGTATTCCACGCCATATGACGTCATGCTCACTATAAAAGGGAGCTAGTTGGGGAGGGGTGGTGCAACTTCAGGACTGTCCAGTCGGTCGTCAGGTCAGTAAATTGCCTTGTGTTATCACCCACTCTGTATATTCTAAGTACTGACATTATTTTCCTCTCCCTTTGCTGTTCCAGTAACCTGTCCTCATCCCAACCCACAGGCTTTGTCTTTGTCTTCCCATTCTTCTCCCCATCCTGCCGGGATGGGCTCAGCCAGCAGCGCGTGGTGCTCAGCTGCCGGCTGGGGTTGAACCACGACAGTAGTCATGTTACTTTCATGGGATGGTGTGCAACATTAAGTGTTTCCACCTACACCCATTGACATAATATCAGAGCACTATTAAAGTATGTGGATTTAATTCTTCCATGGGTCTGACCAATATATAATCTATTTGGCAGAAAGGGAACAGAGGTTCAAGACAAATTAAATGACTTGGCATAGAGTAGGAGTGTCTGAGGCCAAAATTTTGGATTTTGCCCCACTCCCTTACCCCCAGCCACCGGGGTGTGTGTAAGTTAGTATAAGATCATCAATAAGAGAAGAGCTGTAAGGCATCTTAGTACATTAGAGGAATCCCATTGACAAGTAACCTGGGGAAAGTCTACCTGTGCCTCCCATCAGGAGGCCTTTCCAGGAACCAGGAAGGACACCGTAAATAAAAGTGTGGTGAGAGGATAACGAAGAAACAGCTGAGAAAGCTGCAATCCCCCCAGAAAGGCAAAGATTATTGTGCAGTTTTGGGGACCAAACTGTCTTTGTTTCTTTTTGATTATATCAGAATTTAAAAGTTTTGGCCTAAGACCTAAGGTACCACTAGGCAGATTTTCAAAAGTATTTTGAATACTTAAAGATGCAGGTAAGTACCTCAGCTCTTATTTCACAGTCAGTGGAAACATCACCGGCTGCTGGTTTGTGTTCTTAAGTTCCCAAATATCTTTAAAACCTACTCAGAAATTCTGCCCATCCAGGTACTCAGTCACCAGAGGAATACTGAAATTCAGCTTTCCTGGGGAAATTAATATAATATGACTGTGAAATTGAGGCCTGAACACATGCAGTTACTGAAAAACAGAAACTTCACACAGCTTTGCTTTCAAATTTTGGCTGTAGTTCAGAAAAGCTCTTTAACACAGACTTAAATCCCATTAACTTCAGTGAAAGTTAAATGTATTCTTAAGTGTGATCCTTAATAGGAAAGGTCCTTTCTGTGGAGCTTTTCAGTTGGAGAAGAACCCCAGACAAGAGGAAAGAAAACAAAACTCACAACAAAAGCTTTTGAAAGAAACATCTTTCTCATGGAATGGTTTTCAATTAGTCACTGTAATCTTTATGCAAAATGGTAACAAGACATGTTTTCCATGAGTTTTAAAAAACCACTGTTTACATAGGTAATTTGTGTTAAAACATACACAATTTTTGCTTGTAATTTATGATATTTTTAACTTTACCTTGATGATTACTCTTCCCAGCAATCATTTCATCCTGATACCCTAAAAATGTGATGATTAGTTCAAACCCTAAGATAGAAAACACATTGTGCTAGAATACATAGAAAAGGTGAATTTCTGAGAGAAAGATAATTTCTTTTAACACTAACAAATATATTATTTGTTTTTTTCATGGTGGCAAGACTTACATACATATTATTATCCACTGTGTGCTTCTTTCTTACTTTCCTGAATATCTATATTTTAATTTAATTGATAGTGGAGTCAAGTTATGAATCTTATTCATCCAAATATTTGAACAGTACAAGCCAGAGGCAGATTAAAGTGAACTGGAACCCACATGAATGAAGCTCTTGGCTCTCCTGCAAATTTCAGTGGAATGTGAAGATGCTTGCAAAGAGAACAAAGTTGCCCCCTCAGCTGAAGGGGCTACCCATTTGCATATTTGGTCATGTTATGGTGGCCTAGACACAAATTAATAGCCTTTTGATATTGAGCGAGGATGTTCGCTTGCTTGGTAGTCTCTATTTCCCTTAGAAATTACATTAAATTTACCATTGTGAGCTCAGTCTCTGTTCTTTTAGAACTGCAGCAGTTACTTCTGCTTTTGTTGAGGGTTGAACTGACGTGGATTTTATTTGTTGAGCAGTGGAAGCCCCAGCAAGGGACCTTGGATTTACAGCTTTCCAACCACACAAATTTCTGCCTAGCATCCTTTGTGTTGTTTNAACAAAATATGTTAAAACCAACAGAGTGTTGGGAAAAAACTCCTCCACAGTTTCTGCAATGCTGTTGTAGGAAATTGATTCAGCTGGTATAAATCCGTAACCTTTGCAAGGGCTTCCACTCACTGCCTATGTCATTACTCGATTTCCAATGGAAAGTGAGGGCATGACAAGAACTATTTGCAGCCATTTCCAGTCAGTGCTTATGATAGTTCTAACCTCGGGGTCAGCGAGTAGTGTGTTTTGCAGTTTAATTCATTGACTATCTGGCCCCAACTGTAGGAAGAAGGGAAATAGGGGAATGGCAGATAGAGAGTACAATTACAGGCAGCTTAATTCACTGCCTATGAGACAGCCAGCTGCTTGCCTTTCAGAGGCACGAAGTACAGTCCAGAGACACGTCCTGTATCCACTGGTCACGGTGCGGTGTGCTGGGTTTCTGACCTTGTCTGTTGTAATATTCCTAGAAGATGGTTTAATTGAATTCAACACGTTAATTTGTGAACGCGTGCCTTCTGATGCGTCTTCATGCACTTGAGAGTGGGTAACAGAGAGAGGTGGGATGCTGGGCTGGTAAAATCCAAGTTAGAAATTCCAGTGTGCCACATGTACGTGGAGGGGTGTTCATGTAGGTGGCACCTGCTGGCACAGTGTGGCTGGCACAGCCACGTGTCGATTCACAGGGATGTAACTCTGGGCTGCAGACTGCTGAATCCTGAACCTTGTAAAAGATGGCAGGTGCCCTGACGGTCACTAAATGGTCTGTGTCTTTGCTAGATTTTCTATCACTGTCCAGCCTTAGAGTGCTTAGTTGTCTTCAGCTGTGGGTGAATGTTTGAGGCTTTGTACTAGTAACTCACAATATGTTTGTGATTTAATAGATATTGTGACCCAGTGTTCTAGCCAAACATTTCAGCATCTAAATCATCCTCTGGTCTGGTGACAACATTAAAAAAAAAAAAAAAAAATTAAACTTTTTTCCCCCAGAGATTTATGCCATAACTTGGTTTAAGAGTAGCAACCTCTCCAGAGTGGTTCTATATTCCCCAAACACTACATATGTAGCCTGAGGAATTTACTGTTTTTGTTTTCGACAAGTAAAATATATCATCTAAGTAGTTTATGTCCTTTTTCCTCCGATACTGTGATTATCTTGAATGTAAAAGAAATCTTGATTTTGATTTGTATTACTTGTGGGCCATCCAGTCAGCCATCCAGATCTGTAATATATCTTTATCTATATTTGTTGTTGGAATCATTAAGTTGCATGAGATAGATAACTTCCTAGAGCTGTACAATATTCACACAACCAATAAATTTAATAAAGCAAAAACAAAAGTCTGAGAAGTAAAATGCCAGTACTGACAATACTAATACTATACATTCTTGACAGGTATTATGGGGCTAATACAAGTCTAGCTAGCTTCATTGTAGTCATTTGTGGAAGGATTTTACTATGATTTATATATGTACAAGTAAAATAACTATAAATTATAATAACTATAAAATGTTGCATTGTGTATACTATATATACAATATATCATCATGTATATGTACTGCAAACCAAGAACAGTAAAATTGATCAGTTGAAGGTGCACTTTAAATAAATTAAAAATACTGTATTAAACTTTTTTTTATTAGGATGATAAAAAATTGCAATCTAATTTTACTTTTGTACTTTTAATCATCTTTCTTTAATTGTCTGTTAATAAATTTAGTCAGCATAGCTGAAAAGGCTTTGCAACACAGTTTTAAGGAAAAAAAAGATACTAAAGAGAAATATTCTCCTGCAGGTAAAAAAGCATGTGTTCTAAATCTAACTATAGGGTACGTATAACTTGAAAATTATACCATTGAAAGCTATGAATATGAAAACTGCAAATGCTTTTTTTATTCACTTGGGTTTAAAATGTGACATTTAAATTTTAAAACTTTAAAAACTTTTATTTTGCAATGAATTAGTATTTCCTGGTTCTATCTCCTCAGTTTTTGAAAATGAAAAAGGTCTCTGCTGAGGCTAGTTTTTTTGGATGTCATCTGGACCCTGATTTCTTTTTGTTTTTCTTAAATTTCAATACATCATCTTCCTCCTTTCATTACAATCTTCCTCCCATATTCCTTATATCCTTCTGTCATCCTTGCTGAGAGCTGTCTCCTGGCTGGCCATAGGAATTTCCTTCAATTCTGAGGAATTTCCATTCACTGGAAGCGAACCTTGTTAGGATGCATTTCTTATGCCATTCTTGTTGAAGAACTTCTTATTCAAAAAGAAAACATCCAATTTTTTTTTTGTGAAAAGGCTTGGTGGCACCTGCCACCGCACAACAGGAGACCACAGCACTGGTCCATCCATGGTGGCACCTTCAGGGACTCTGCTGGAATTAGCGTTCCTTGGAAGACCTGGACCGTCCATCGTGCACACTGAGGCGTCACCATTGGCAGTCGGGGACAAGGAACTGAATTCCTGCTGAGACTAACAGATAGATAAAGGATTGGATAAATGTATTTATTGCTTGAATGTTCTCCTCCTGTGCAGAAGATATACTCCAAGCCTCAGAGCTGTTGTTTTTGATTGCTCAAACCGTGTGATTAACCCAGCCTACCATCTCTACAGAGCAGCAGTACTATCATGAGTAGTTATTATATTTGAATTTAGAGTATATTGTATTAAACTATGATTTTTTTTTAATAACATTTTCCCTAAAATGTTTCATTTGACAACATGTTAGGTCCAGCCAAAATGTAATGAAATTTCCTTTCACCTAGTTACTAATTACTGGACTCACTTACAGACATGCTTTATTGTTATTAGTATTATGAAGGGGTAAAAGTGTTTTTTTTTCAGAAACAAGGCGATAAAATACTCTCACATCAATGGTAAAGACATCATATAATTCCATTAGGAATACTCAAAGTGCCAGAGTACCATCTGGCTATCTCTTTATTAAAGCATTATTTTTCACAATTAATATACCTTCATCATACATTTATTCATTGGTGAAAAGTTAGCTGATGAACACAATAGAGTATGCTGGTTTTTTTGCTTTATCTGAAATCAAACAGTTGCACCCCCTCAGAAATTGCTTTTTAAATGTTCTTTGCTTTCTATAGAATTTGAAATTCAGAAAACACTAAGGGCAGACATCTAGGAAAGGGACTTGCCTTATTTTAATAGGGCATTTAGAATAACCATGAAAAATTAAAGAGTAAAGTTTAATGAGAGAAGGAATGTCAAAGAAAATATCTATATTCAAAGAGAAAATGTCTTAGTGGTGAAGACTATTTGCTAGATAAGTTTAAAGGATTTCCTTTCCCGTTAGAGAAATTCTAATGGCATAACTAGATATATGGTGTCATTTCTTTCAGAGCAAGGCCCAGAATGTAATAACATTAACAATTTCTTCACTTTTTAACTGCATGATAATTAGTAGGAATTTAGTGAGCTGCACAGAAGTGAAATTCTCAAAAATTATTTTAAAAGCTAGCTAGTCATCTTTACTGCTGTGGATCACAATACCATATTTTATAGGTTATGCTTAAAGCCAATTTCTCTATCTGCTTTTGTGATGTTTTTAAAAACAACTTTATAACAGCGTTTCACAGAGAAGGTTTTAGTATGATCAGAAAAAGCCCTGAAATACTTCTATTCTATAATAAACCTGAAAGTTATGGCCTTATACCAGTGCATTGAAAAAAAAAAAGGTGTTTTCAAGTACATGAACGAATAGCAGGTTTTGCATGCCTTTCTCTTAGGAATTTGCTTCATACTCTGAGATGAGGTTAAGCCATTTATTACTGTACGGTCGCACACAACCTTTTAAACCACAGTCAGTCAAGATACCGACATGCTTTGTACATTCAGCTTCCACTGGGATTAAAAAAGCTACAGCATCCCATTGCTCCTACGGTTTGTCCCCCGTGTAACAAGAGTTTTCGGTGGTTCAGCTCGTTACAGACCTACGAGCTTTTTGCTCTTAAAACTCAGAAATGTCAACAGTGGGTACAGCTAACATCTGGGACCTCTTTACTTCCACTGTGAGAATCAATATGGTGCTCAGAAATGAGCATTCAGCAAAACATATAAACCTTCTGGAAATTAATATCATAAATACTAAATTGGGCAAAAAGTGTAATTTTACTTAAAGATACTTGTATGAAAATATAAATTATACAGAAAAGTGCTTGGTGAAGTACCATGCACTTGACATGTTTTATTGTTTTAATATGTTTTTAATAGTACATTTTTACCATTTTTCTTCTTATTCACCGAGTTATTATTAGGAAACTACAATTAATAATTTAAAGGGGCCTATTCTGGCTTTTAGTACATTTATATGGCTCCCCCGACAGTAATGAGAATTTAAACCATGCTGTATATTCTGATATCTGGTTCATAACATGAATCTTCTGTCGCTTTCTATAGGATTTCAGATAGGAATTTTCCACATTAGTTTTACATTTGTGCTACATATGTTTTGGGCTTTATAATACTTTTCCTCAGACAGAAACGATGGTCTCGAGAGGCTTAGCTACACCACCTTTTCCCTCCGCGGCTTTCCAACATTGCTACCTCTGGTTCGGTTCCCAGGACTAGCAAAGCTGGCAGCACTAGCCAACATAGTATATGTTGGCACGGATATCGTGCAGACTGGCTTCCAGAAGCTGCAGACATCACGTAACTTCGTACCACCCTAATGCTCCTCTGCAGCGGCACCAAAGGGAGAGAGGGCTGCATCCACCCTGCCCTTAGGAGCTCTGCTGGAGTGGAGACTCAAGTTCGCAAACCAAGGGGCTGAGAAAAAGCGGCATTTATGTTGTTTAAGAGCAGAGCATTCGGAGATGAGCCATTTCCGCAGCTTTAGTCTGACTTTCCTTACCTGGAAGTCCAGTTAGCTCACTTCTAATTAAACGTGAAATGTGGGTCAGCTTTGTGACAGTGAGGACGACGAGGGAGTTTAGGCTGGCGTTCTTCTTCTGAGTTGAACTGACAGAACCGGCATTGCTTAAATTACCAGCTAGGCTTTCTCCTATTCAACGACCCAGTTCAGCCTCATTCTGTAATCTTTTTCGAAGGTATTTCTTTCACCTAATGTATAGCAAGATAGCCGCAGTGCATGCATATATAGTTTTGTGTGCAAGACATACACATACACGTTTATTGCGGTCAAATGTGAAGGTCATATAGGTCTTAGATTCTTAGGAAAATGATGACTTGCACTCTCATGATGCAGCATATACGTACTGTTTGTGGATGTTTCATTCCTTGGAAACTACGTAATCAGGAGGTGACACTTCCATACCGCTTGCACCTACAGTATTCACAAAATCTATGAATTATTATAGCATTTCAGGAAGCGTGCCTTGAGAAGTTTTATCTTGTGGCTCCCTGAAGATTAAAAAGCCACCCTGTAAAGAACCTATTGTGAGTTTATATGAGTGAGTAGCAAAAACACATTACACAACAGAAGCATTTTATAATATCATCCTCTATCCATTTGGACAATCTTAAGGCCACACTAGCAATTTTTATAGTAGCCCCAGATGTCAGATTTTTATATGGCTCAGAGATAACAATCTTATTCTTTGATCCTTTTTTCTTTCTTTTTAGCAACATCTCACTAGTATGACTTCAAGCGTATACTTCAGGTCCCGACAACAAAAAAACACCACAGGCTACTATTGTATTTCTTCTGCCTTTTAACAGTGTACATGGTAAGGAGTAGTGGCTAGATTGCACATCCTGGGAAACAAAGAAAATATATGCAGGCTTGAAGCTTGCAAGTAAATTCAATATTAATAAAATGTTAGTATTCATTCTGAACATATGACCAGCTTTCCTTTTCTGTGAATTTACAGGGTTCAGGAATACCCTATACCCTCCATGGAACAGAATGATGACTTAATTGTTCTTGCAAATGACAGCTTTACTTGGCTGTGAGTTTATGAGGCAGTAAATTTGCCTCATAACTTGCAGCATTTACCCAGCATATCTCTATGATGCTGTGAGCTATTTATTACTAAGTGTGTTTGGAAGGAAGAGAAATGATCATATATGCACTCAGACCAGATATACTGTGATGAAAAAAATACTCTTCCAATAGCATCCTTTTGGTCTCTCATTTTTTTCCCAGTTCCTTCCAAATATAAGTCCACTGATATCAGTGGGCTTACAGTGGGGTAAGTGGTCAGCTGGAGATGGCTAAAGAGCATGTATAAGCCAGGAATATTCAATTTAAAGTTAATCTATAGGCTAGATACTTGTACTCACACATGCCAGTGACACTCAAAGAATGAGCAAATTAATCTGAATGACTGCACTGAATTGGACTGAAGAGCCATCTAGCCAAATCATAGAAATATGGATAAGGCAGGATATATATATGTAAAAAACAGTTATACAGTTTTATACA
This sequence comes from Aramus guarauna, assembly GCA_013400195.1. Lineage (NCBI taxonomy): Eukaryota > Metazoa > Chordata > Aves > Gruiformes > Aramidae > Aramus > Aramus guarauna. The sequence goes on from VXBL01007727.1 coordinate 1,607,282, forward strand.
TATACCAGTACTTACCCTGAGTTCATCTCAGCTTCCAGTGATGTGGAACTTGCTGAATGCAAGAACATTGGAGATCAAATATTTCCTCAATCAGAAATGGTGCCTTTTATGTTATTTATTTTATGTTTAAATGTCATCTGTCACACTTGCAACACTGAAAATGCTCATCCATTGTACTGGTTGTTTTCATAATGATTGCAAAAATGTACTATTGTAAATAACATCAGTGCCAGTAATTTAATGGGCTGATACCAGGGTTCTGTGAAAATCAAGATCTGTTCTCAGGTTAATTCATCGTATGCATTGTATGCATAGTCATTCTCTGTGGTCCTAATGTACGCTAATGCTAAATAAAATATGTAAATCCATCCTATGAAGTCTGTTTTCCCCTTGATATACACAAAGAACTCCTCCTAACACTTGTGTGAGCTAAGCCTTATTTATTGTTAACTGGAAAATACATAGTTCAGTGACAAGGAAGTCCTGATTTGTCAGTAAAGCAGTTTTGCATGGGAATGAACAAACTAGTTCAATTAAAATATAACAATTTTCCTCTTTTAAATAAAGTTATACCTTAATCTTCCAGAGATGCTTGTCCCTACAGCCCAGTTTCTGTTCACTGGTACAGATTCTGTAGATATATTCTTGGCACTATTACCAGATGTGAATATTAACGATGCTGTGCATGGAGATAACAGGGAGCAAGGACAATTTCAGTCTTGGGAATATTGGGCCAGAAGGAGAGATGTTGTCGTCTCAGTATTCCCATCCCTAATCTGGTCTGTTTAAAGTGTGAACATGCCAAGGGGCCGTGAGACACCCCAGCAGTGTTTCTATAGGACCCTGCTTGCAGGCTGGGCTATAGCGGATGCTGCTGTGGCATCGACTTCTAAGCTTATGCTCCACGGATATGGGGGAAGAGCAATTTTCATAACCCCTTCACTCACATTTGGTACTGCTTCAGTCCCTGAAACAGGCTGGACTTAAGTCAGGTGTCCTTAAAAATGTTGCACTGCCTATTGAAGTATGATATTCAGGGAGGTCAAGCAGGCTGAAGCTGTGGCAGGGGCCCGTAAGGTTTTTCTTTGCTGTAAGATCCTCTGTGCGTGGATCATTTTTACTTCTACTTTTCCTTAATCTGCTCACCCAATTCTAATGCAGATGACGTGTCCTTTTCACAACGCTACTGAGTTGAAACCACAGTCAGCTGATAATGCCATATATTTCTGAAAAATTTGTGTTTGCATCAGATCATCTGCTTTATTGCTTTTCATAGCCCCTGCATTTACGTCCTGTTTTTAGAGCAAAACTATGACCCAATAGACAGCCAGAACAGGGATAGGGTTAGGTCATAGGCCTGTTAGGGTTAGGTCAGAGGCCCTCTATGAACAGAGTCAGGGAGCAGCAGGAATGAGGATTCCTCAGGCTGGAAGCGGGTTGACGGCCCTGACCAGCTTCCCAGGGCACTCCCCACCACCTCCCCACGGGCCACCTCAGCCTGGGGCTGTCAATCACTTGCCCAACGATGTTGTAATAGTGTCAGCGTCCAGATTTGGGTAGGCATTAGGTCTGTGTTGTAGCCTTGTTTCTAGCTCAGTCTCTGGCCCTGTCTCCTCCTGCTTGTGTCTGGACAGCCTGGCTGGGCCCTGGTCCTCGTTCACCACTCATGGTGCTGGGGATGGACCCTGCTCAGCTACTGCGGGTCTCCACCCCATCAGCAAGGTGTCCTGAAGTGGGCATCACAGTTTTTTTTAAAAGTGCCCCATGTATTGGCTAAATACCAAGTTAAAGAGGAGGGCAGGAAGGGGAGGGGATGGCAGCTGGGTATGGCAGCGATGATTTTCCACCATGGTTTCTCTAGCACTTCATACACCCAGCTTTGCTCAAACGTTGTGTTGTTACTGTTTTATCACCATATCAGTGGTGACTTGTGGATGCTTGATCAGGTGCAAGTGGTGTGAGATGACTGGTTGCTCACCTTGCAGGTACATGGTTTGGTAACTCAAAATTTTCTACATCTCAGACAATAACGCACACTGTAAGTAACAGCGGTAGGTTTAGACGTACGGCCTTCAGAATATGCAGACATCGACATACATGGCTCAGGTTAAATCTGACTTTCGAAAAAGCAGGTGATTTCTTCAGAGTCAGAATTATGGAAATCAACACACACTGATACTGAGAAGCCAAAGAAAAATTTCTGGATAGCCAGAGAACGTCACAGCATGATTTGAAAAACTCTTGATGGAGGGATGTATCCCAATATTCTAATTATCCTTTCTGGTAATGTAATCAAATGCTAATTATGAATCATAGTTATTTGTAATGATACACTGTGGAAAAGAATTGAGGAGGAAAAATGAGGACAAAAAAATCATAGTCTCGTCTGCTAAATCTCTGATTGACCTGTCATTTTGATCAATGTAGACTGCTGACTGACAATTTTTCCTTTCAGTGCTGTCATTTTCATTCTAACGTTCCTTTTCTACTTCATCTAATAAAGGGTTATTCCTAAATTTAGGGAAAAGTATGGACAAATTTGGACTGAATCACTTTGAATGGCTCCTTTTACAGCCTGCACTTCAGCTACAGTCACAGACATGTCCCAATTGCGATTACTATTTTGTATTGCTTCAAAATCCTTTCCCCGGGAATTAACTGCAATGTAGCAGGAAGATCTTAATTCGGTATTTTGTGACCTCTTCTCTGGAGGCCCTGTCTACTTGCTGAGAGCTTTAGCCAGCAGTCACCAAGCTTAGTGTGGTAAGTCTACGAGCCTGTACAAATGTACGTGTTTTGATTATTGGTGTTTGCATGCCTCTTGGGGAGCAGGTTCTGTTCAAGAGTTTGCATGCAGTGTGTAAAGTATAACATCATCTTACTCTATCACTGTCAGTGAGGTTTACTGTCCTTGTGAATTTTTTGTTTGAGTTAGTGTGCATGAAGGAAAGCAACTGCCCATTATAGATGTTTCTCGGTACAGTTAAAAATTTTAGATGAAGAAACCTGCATACTTGAACCTGTTTCTAGAAACAGTTAATATATTTGTTTGTTTTCTAGTTTAAAGCATATTTTTCAATTAACAAATTCCCAGAGTTTTCTTTCAAACTTTATTTTTATTCTTGTTAAAAATCCATGCTGGCTAGTAGTCACAGAAGGGTTAAATCAAATAGATTAACCCACAGAAGGGTTAAATCAATAGGGTTAAATCATAAAATCTGAGAGACATGAATACTAGTGCAGAACACTTTCCTCTTTGATAAGCTGGAAAAGGAGCTAAGGTATAAGAATTTTACAAAGTGAATTATCTACTGTTTCATAATGAAGTCTGGCCAGCTAATTATCCATTAGTTCATCTGTGCATTTCAGGAGGAAAACACAGACAACTGGAAACATATGAATAGTTATTTTCTAAGCTTTACTTTTCTGCTATGACAGATTTGTGGTTAGAACTTGTAACTGGAAAGTCCAAATGGATTCTACCTTCCAGCTACACCATGAAACCCCTTATTTTCCCCCAACAGAGTTGCAAATATTATCTAATGTGATGCAAATTTTGAAATGCATTCTGCACCTTCAACAACAGAGATGATATTCGGCTTTCTGGTGAAATACTAAAGGAGTACTTTTGTTCTAGAGGGTTTTGAATTTATTTTTTTTTTCTTCAAATATTAAATAGGCTTTGAGGCACTCTTCAGATTCAGGTATAAAAAATATTGCGATCTAGGACAGTGATAAATCTATGATAGTGAGATCCCATGATTTGTCTCAAAGCACAGAATGAACACTGAAAAAAAAGGAATTCTGACTCTCAGGTGCCAGGTGTCTCTTTATGTATTGAGATGATGATGATGAAGACCTGTCCTGTATTCAAGTTCCTAAAAAGCAACAGAGAAAAAGATGCATTCTAATATTTCTCTTACTTTTCAATTTACTTGGTTCAAGACATTATTACTGCAACTCAGGTTGAAGCTGTAGACTGTTTACAGAAATACTCATGTTTAAAGATTATGAGGGTACGTTGCTGAATTCTCAGTAAACAGTCCTTTCCAGAAATACTGATCCTCTTCCTTTTATACACCAAAAATAGCAACAATTATAACAGAGGATCATGTTTTTAAAAAATGGTATTGGTTAAGATTTCCCAGCCTTAATATGAGTAGGCCAAAATCCTTAAATAAATACGTACTGTATTTAGATATTATAAGCTTCCAGTCTGTCTTCTTAGAAAGAGACAGATTCTTTTTGGAAACGTATGAAATTTATTCTATTCAGAGATAATCTCCTTTATGTTGCACAGATTTTGAGTTTTTCACTTCCTCTGCTGTTTTTCAAGTAACATGTTCTGGTACAAAATATTTGCATAATCTAGGTGACTTATTTTATGGAATTTTTTTGTGTGTGTTTTCTTCTAAAGCTAGGATATAGAAACAATCACTTAAATTAGTGTGGTAGGTTGACCTTGGCTGGATACCAGATGCTCACCAAAGACGGTCTATCATTCCCCTCCTCAGCAGGACAGGGTAGGGAGAAAATAAGATGGAAAAAAACCTCATGGGTCAAGACCAAGGCAGTTTAATAAAGCAAAAGCAAAGGTTGTGTGCGGAAGCAAAGGAAAAACAAAAGATTTATTCTCTATTTCCCATCAGCAGGCGATGTGTGGCCACTCTCCAGGAAGCAAGGCTTCAGTACGTGTAGTGGTCACTCTGGAAGACAAATGTTGTAAATAACGAATGCCCCCACTTCTTCCTTTCTCTTAGGTTTAATGTTGCTGAGCAGATGTCATATGGTATGGAATATTCCTTTGGTCAGTTTGGGTCAGCTGTCCTGGCTGTGTCCCCTCCCAACACCTTGCCCATCCCCAGTGTGAGGGGGGTTTGTTGGAGAGACAGCCTTGATGCTGTGCCAGCACCACTCAGCGGTAGCCAAAATACTGGTGTGTTACCAACACCTTTCTACAAAGCACAGCAATATGGGGACTGCTATGGGAAAAATTAACTCCCTCTCAGTCAGACTCAATACAATTAGTGACATTTATAAATAGCTGGGCATTATATCCTTCCTTCTGCATTATAGAAATAGAAAACACATATAATATAACCCATATAGAATGATAAACTCATACAGAAAATCCATAGAAACAGCTAGATGCCTGGTGCTTGCAGCTACTTCCACAAACATTTTGTTTCGTGTGTTAGCATCCTTTTTTTAGACGATGAAAACTTTGATTTCCTAGCACTTAGCTTTTGAAGTTGATTTTTACAACACAAACATCAAGGTCATGACACTTCAGGCATTTTTGGACACTTCTTCAGTCAAGTATGGATTTTATACTTCAGTCAACTATCTTGGTGATTATTGACTTTCTTTCTGACTGTTTCAATGACAGGCCATTACTATCCTATTTCTTTAATTCTTTCAACATTAAAGAAACATAGAGACTCAGGGACACCTCCTTGCCCCAGGGAGGTATAAGTAGAAGCACAACTTTGTCACAACCGGCCCATTTAGGAAAGTAAGGCAAGGATTAGAAGTACACGGCTCGAGAAGTCACAATTGCTTTTTTGAAATTTTCTTAGAGTGACATAGGACATTTCCTTGCCTTAGGGCACAATCTATTCCTAAAGAAAAAAAAAAAACCACCAAACAACTATATTCCTTTATATGTACATGTGTGTCTAGTGCATGAGTGTTAAATATACACGAGCATGTGTCTATGAGTGCATGTGGATATGTGGACATGACTAACTCCATATATTCCTGGGGCAAGTTAAAAAAGAAGGAAAGGCTGCTTTTAAGTTTCAAATCAAGACCTTACCAGATTCTTGATCAGACTCATGGAAGTTTGCCTTATATCAGCGAGGCTATGACTAGAGCATTAAAGCAGAGTTTGGCCCTCTGAACATAAAGCAGATTGCACAAAGGCAAGAGACAACCGCCGCCTTTTGTCTGCACTGCAGATGCTGTTCGTTGCTGTTGGTAGGGTTTCCTACACTGATCGCTGACCTGCCCATCCTAAAGGAAACAAACCATATCATTGTCGCTGTTACTTCAGCCAAGTGACCCTCCAGCTGTTAGTGGATATCTCAGTGAACCGAACCTTCATCAACCAGTGTGGAGGGCACACAGTTGGGTTATTCTATATCTCTCTTTCTGGAGTGTGGAAAAACATGGGTGGTGCCATTTTTTTAGTGTGCATTGATGCATACAGGACCACGTGTGCAACAGCCTCGCTGTTATGTAATGGTCTGCCTACACCATAACACATACCTTCCCATCTTGCCTGCCTTTCTCATCAGCCTTGCAATTAAAGTCGGGGCTGATCCTTTCTGGCAGCTCACCATCTGCAAAACAGGAAGCACTGGCTTTGCTGTGATTTCACACTTCTCTTGATTAAGCTTGCTTATGTCTGAGAGCCTTTAGGAGAGCCATGTAAGACGCGGTGGCTGCGGCCGCACTTTCTTTGGGGACAAACAGACAGAAAGGCAATGGTGGCGGAGTGCAATCTGGAATACCCAACAGTGCTGTCCGAATCGGTTAGGTTTTTTTATACTTCAAAGGCTGCGCGTTATGAAATGAATGGTCTAATTTCAACATGGACAGCTCTACCTTCCTAGAGGGAATCACACGTATTGTTTTACGACCTTGCAGCCTACTTCCTGGTGGATAAGCGTTAACCGGAAGGATGAGGCTGGCTCAAGCTCTGAGAGCAGCAGTATCCTTTTTAAATGACAATGACTAGAAAATAAAATTCCCTCTTATTGCCAGTGTTTCTGTATATCACTTTCTACTCAGGCTGCAAGACCACAGCAAGGAGTTTATTAGATATTACTGTCAACAGTCTGTCACTGTTAGTTCTTAAGACTGGCAGCACTGAGAACAAGTCCCCAGTGAAGGTTTTTTCAGATGTTTCCACAGGCAAATCACACTTTTTTAAAGGATGGTAAGGAGCTATTATGGCCATTCAGCTTGCCCTGTTCCCTAGTAAGAACCTCACCAGGTAACTGTCAAATCGCCTTTCCATCTCACATCGACTCTCTAAGCAACAGCTCTGCCTGTAGTAAGCTATTGCTTTTTTCAGTTAAAGACAATGTAAAGTGAAATGACTGCTGCCTCATGGTAGAAATTATTCCATTTATTCCCAATATAAAAAAATACACTGTATTTCTTGTCTAATTTTTGTGTGGCTTCCTGATACGTTCATAGTCCTCTTTTTATAATATGTAGACTAACAAACTTTTGATTCACTTCTCTACTCTGATAATAAACTTGCCTCAGCTGAATGTGATTATGACAAATCCTTCTCTTCCCAGCTTATTTTAACATTTTCTCCTTCTACTGTGAATCTCCTTGGCTTAGTTGGCCTCAATGATCATCATGACCTTTTCCTAAGGGAGCAGGAGGGTTTCTTTTTAACATCACAGCTCTTATATAGTGAGTTTTTCAAATGCACTGCAGCAATTCATTAGTCCATTTTGGTCTTTGGGGAAGATACTGGCTATCCACAGTCTTTGCCTGTAACTCTGCCTCAGCCCATCAGAATGCACAACAATTTGATGAAAACTGGATGCAGAAACAGTGTTTTCCATATCAAGAATGTGTTTTTGTTCTGACCCCATGGAATGCCTGAAGTTGTGAGTGAGAAACTCACAGACGTTTAATCTCTGATTTGCCTTCATAGTGTATTCTCAAGAATATTTTAAGTCTCAAGTTATTTCCAAATTTGCCAAGGCATTATTGTCATCCAGCAGCTTGCCATCTCTACCTTAATTCTTGATATTACCTGGAACTGTAGTTTCCCCTGTGCATGCAATACCTTTTATGATACTAGCACTTACTTAATATTTAATGCTTCTAACATTACTGGCTCTGCTCTGAAGGCTGCTGGGGATTACACCCTTAATGTGTTAGTATAGCAAGTTTCCCATTTCAGTTTTGGTTTTTTTTTTTTTTTTTTGGTGGGGATCAAAGAAAAAAAATACTGGAGCTCCACAGAAAACAGTTCAGAAAAAAATTTGAAAATAGCACTGTGATCTTGGGACTAGATTTGACATTACAGATTGGTAGTTTTCATCTTGACACCATTTTTAAAAAGCATAATAATGTGAAACATTTTAATTAGATCAAATTGAAATATAATTTGATGAGTGTATATGAATATGGTAAATAGATGTGATCAGGATTCTGTAGTGATTCATTACTGAGTTATGCCATGTAAAACAAGCATAATAACTCGCAACGAACAAGTATTTCATTAATACTTGCATTTTTTTCTAAGTTGTAGTCAAGCCAATGTTGTCTTCTTGAATCCCAGTAAATTCTGTACAAAGGTATTTGTGCATAGGTCCATATATTGGTGGAGAGTAAGATGTCCATTGTCATAACAAAACTACATACTTGTAATGTACTCACTTGGAGATACACTAACATTTTTTGTATGTCTCAAATACTTAACTGACTGGAACTATTCTTGTTAAAAAGCCAAAATTCTGAGTGTCTACTGAAAAAAAAATCTATGCACCCCTGAGACTGTGATTGTAATTTGTGTGTCTCTTTTTATGTTAAAGGTGCCTTTATTTATTGAATTGAATTGGAGGCTGCCTAAGAAAGGTCATCACTTTTAACTTCAGCAGTTACTAACTGCTTTAGGACAATGAAAAGTTCCAGTAGTACAGGGATAACTGTAATCAAAACCCCTCCATAATATATAACAATACAAAAGGAGACTAATTGCTTTGTGTTATCATACCTGTAAATAGGTGGTAGGATCAACCACTTTTCAAACATGCTTTGCACTGGTGCCTTCATTCTTTCTTGACAATGTAAGATCACATCAGAAATCCTACTAATGCCAAAAGTGAGACTCAAGTTTTCAGTCATTATTCTATGTTCCAAGCAGGAAGAATCTATGCTAGGAAAAACAGACAGCACAAACAGAAAAAAAACCCCCACTTTAACATACAGCCTGCAACAAAATTTTAGTTCTAGTTAGATGGAAAAGAAAGGATTATTCCTCAACAGGGCCATGCCAATCATGTGAGCTTTTTGTTATGTGAGAGTTTCCATTGCTTAATAGGATTATTTGTGTGAAGCAAAGTTCCAGGAGCAGGTCTGGATTTTTTTTGTTTTGCTTTTTTTTAAAAGGGTTTTTCCAGGAAACAAACATAATTTATACATTTTCTGCAGGTTTAAAAACTGCTATGCACAGAATAGAAGTGGACTTGTTTTTCAAGCAACAGTTCTGTAGAGGTTTTTTTATCCTAGTCGCATAGTATAAACTGACTGAGATATGTAACTATGTTTGATTTCTCAGATGTATTAAAGAGAGGATTTAGTTTGGTATTTCTTTAATATTCTCCAGAACCACTTCTTCTTTCTCATAATGTAATCACTGCCTAGTGTCCTCCTGAATAGATTTGCTTTACTCTCACTTTGGATGTCCTTTGTCATAGAGAAGTTCAGTCTTTAAGTGATAACAGCTACACCATGAGCTCAATGGCCTTTCTGTTTCAGGTGGGACCTTGACACTTGCTTAGGATACAGAATTCTTTGTCAGTTTCGTACAGAGATATCCACCACACTGGTGGTCCTTTAGCCTGGGTAAAATTTTTATTATATTTTTGATGAGATAGATTCAGTGTGGTTAGAGCCTATTGGGTAGACTGTGTCTGTACTGTACCTGAACTGCTGAAGACTCAAACTCTGACAGTTTCTGCCTTCATTGAAAGATGGGAAAGGAGACAAGATGTTGCTAGGGTAGTTTCTCCTTGACTTCCTAAGTTACGTTGGATCTAACTCTTAAATTGTTGTTTTTAGCAATGAGCACTGATTGTATGTTTCATTAGATGCATTTAAGGATGTGAGAAAATATCTGATTTTCATAACTGCTGAAATCATAGGGGCAATGGTAGCAGCTGGAGTAGAGCTGCTGGTGAGGCTGAGTACAGACCTGCAGACCAAGACTAAATTCAAAGGACGCCTAAAACTGGCAAAAGCGGGAAAAGGTTAAAAGTCCATGTGCAGAAGAAAGAAGGCAGCCAAGAGTTTATAACAGATGAACTGAAGCAAGAGACAGGACCAGCAATTAAAGACAAAAGAGCAAGGACCAAAAGAAAGCTAAAAGGGAGACAGGAACTCAGACAGCAGGAGGGAACTGGATGCAGCTGGGTAAAAAAGAGAGCAGGAGGATATCTCATAATGCTGACTCAAGAGGAACGAGCAGAAACTGGAAATAGCCAAACAGGATCATCGAATACAGCAAAATGAACCTGTGTGCTTGGTAAATAGCCATCTGGTCCTGGGGTAGGACCTGCAAATCTCTTCCTGCAAACCTTGCCTCCCCTAGATCATTAGAATTGTAATAACATGACTTAGAAATTAGATGGTTCCTTCCGAGTTCAAGTGTGTGATCTGTAAATATTACCCTCTCATCTTTTCAGATACATTGTGAAAATAAGATAATTAATATGTATGAAGTAATCAAATGCTATACTGAAGAGCACCATAGAAAAAACTGTGGGAAAAGTAATGTCAGATTTTGGAGCTGGATTTGAGTGCTATGCAGTAAAGAAAGCACTTCAAACAACAAGGATAACACAAAATATTGACTAGCTGCTCAGTAAGTGAGCCACATCCATATTGTGCCCTGAGGCAGGCATTCTGTTGGAAAAACAGTATGTGCTCATGTAATTAAAGAATATGGCATAATACACCCAAACAGTGTGTTCAGATAGCACTGGCACTACAGACTTCACTCTGGTATTTGATAACTTTGGAGTTCTTGACTTTACAGCTTTAAAGATGGCCATTTATAACAGTGCAGACTGCACACAGTAAAGGGCTTGAATGCCTGGCATGGTTGCACCTCCCTACAGCTTCTCCTGAAAGGAGTGCATGAGCTATTGAATTAGTTTCAAAAGTTTGTGAGGCTGAAATGATTTGTCAGGTTCCTTCTGTACATAATAGGGAACATCTCATGTTTTCTTCCCCATCTTTTGAGTGGGTCAGCAAGATTTAGCTGATGAGCAATGATTTGAATTATTTACTTCTTTTTCTATTAAATAATCTTCAAGTGTGGTAATAAAACACCCTGTAAAATTAAATATTAGTTCACATTTTTATATATACTCAAACTATCCAATTTAAATAAATAAATTAAAAAAAAAAATTAATGAAATCCTGGGCTGGAAAATGTGGGTGGTTGTATTGTGTATTATTTTGTTCTGTGCTAATGAGATTCCCAGGAAATTGTTTTCCTGACATTTTAATGTAAAGATCACATGACCTCTAGCATTAATTAATTCCATGAGCTAGTTAGCAAATGAGTCCTTCAGGGCTCATGACATCTAAAAGTAAATTAATCCTCTGAGTTTTTTGTGATTGTTGGATAATATTTTAGCTGCGCCATTAGTCGTGGAAGAGCTAGTCTTCTCTAGTTTTTCCAGGGAAAGGTTTTAAAACACCTCTGTAACTTTGTTGGCCTTGTAACCAACTTGAAATTAAACATAAGGACCATTGCTTGATAGAAAGACTTTAGTGTTTCCCAGCTGAAATTTACTAAAGAAGCACAGCGCAACAAAAGCGTAGCACTGCAAAGCTTGTAATATATGTTTATATCTTTCTGCAATTTTCATAAAGCATAAAAGCAGAAGAATTGAGATAATACGGTGGAAAAAATATGAGTGAATTGGAAAAGCATTATTTTGTATATAATTTTTTCGATATCTGACAGTAAAAGAAAAATTGTCACTTTTATAGTCTATTTGATAAAATAATGATTTACTGATTTGAATTGTAGGAGAAAGAGAAAAAAAATCCCCATAGTTGCAAAAAATGGCAACAAATGCTGAAAGCTGCATTAAATGCTGTAAAGAAATACTAGCCTTAGAATGTCTAGATGATAATGTATTACTTGTGATCCCAATCAAAATTCCCTAGATGGACTACCCCCAGAGCTTAGATGGACTTTCCCCAGAGTTTGGGGTGTTTGGGGAATTCATTTTTCATCCTAACCAATAATTTATGAGCATTTTTCGCCTGAAGAATCTTATGCCAGTGTTCAAATGGATGCAACAGAGACTTACACTCTAGAGTATCCTTTGAAAACAGGCAGGCGAATGTCATCTGCTCAATTGTGTATGCTTATATTATTTTTATAGAGTCCTACTTAACTCTTACTTCCTGAGTTGGCTTTAGCTGCATTACTAATGCTTTGTAGCATTCTTAGTCAGCAACTGCAAAACTTCTGACTTCAAGGAACAGTTGGAGAAAATGAAAGCTCAGTGGGTCAGAGATAGGAGGATATAGACCACCTGGATTCTAGTTTGCTGACTCAATTCTCACCCAGCTTGATTGCATTGAAAGATATGGCTGTCTGTGGACTCTTTGACCTGTGAACAGCAACTTAATATACTCAAGCCCCTATAAGGAGTTTTCATGCTATGCAAGAGAATGCTATATCTGGAATTAATTGGAAGTTTTGGCAGTCTGGCCAATGTTGTGAAGAAAATGAGCTATTGCTTAAACCTAGATATTAGAAAAAGCCCTGTTGTCACCTAATGGCAGATTGCTGGTAGGGGAAGAAGGAGAAAAAAGGAATAAGACAATAACTTTTTTACCTTGAGTATATTTGTATTATGGTAAAAAAATCCTTTAGCTTTCTTCCTCATGTTATCATGCTTCTAGTTGGGATCCAGTCTATCTTCTCTCTCTAATTGCCATCAGCTCTGACTGTGCTGAGCTGAAGCTCTCCTAGGAAAGGACTCAGTTTCCATCCTTCCAAGTTGTTATCCAAGGGTTTTTTCCCTATCTGATATCACCACACAAGAAATGATAGGGTGTCTGATAGGTCCATTTGTACCTACTGCTCAGGACAATGTCTCCTGGAGGGTAACCTTGAGTTTTCCCTTCAAATAGGATCTCCTAAGGAGTCTCCTAACACGTAATACTAAGGATGCATGGCTATTTTGTTTTCAAGACAGTTGCATGACATTCCAGGTTGGTCGATGAACATCAGTGCAGATATAACCCTTGCTGATGCATTTTGGCAATCCTCGTTGGACAGGTTGGACCGTTGTTAACTGCCACAGCTAGGTAGGCCTGGGTACAGTGCGACAGAATTGGTGTAAGCCACCCTGACACATAGACAGTCTCAGGAACAGGCAAAATGTACCACTATTGATCAGCTACATTAATGACTTGTAAGCAATTAATTGGGTAATGCCACAAATACTGTGATAGTCTATCACAATAACTGCAGATATTGCTTTGATTGATTGAGTTTTTAGCAGCCATTGAAATTGCTGTATGAACACATCACATTTCCTTCCTTTTCCCTTCCTTTTTCCTTTCCTTTCCTTTCCTTTCCCTTTCCCTTTCCCTTTCCCTTTCCCTTTCCCTTTCCCTTTCCCTTTCCCTTTCCTTTTCCCTTCCCCTTCCCCTTCCTCTTCCCCTTCCTCTTCCCCTTCCTCTTCCCTTCCTTTCCCTTTCCCTTTCTCATATTTCCCGTTCCCTTTCCCCCATTTCCCTCTCCCACCTCTTTTGATGACCCTGCATTTGCTGTCCATCTCTTTGAATACCCTCATCACTGAGAGAATGTTCTGCAACTCAAAAGATGAAGCCTTGCATAAATACAGATATATCCTGTTCTTTTTCCTTACTTTTCCATAAGCCCACTGGTACACTGTTTCACTGGAAGAACAAAACAGGAATAGTTGCAAGGCTGTGCTTACAGCAGGACAGCATGGGCAATGGCTGCAGGAAGAAAAGGGATGCTCTTCTCTGCTCTTCGCATCAGTACTGGGCTCTGTGCGTGGGTCTGTGTAACGGTTTGCACTGGGAAGTTAAATGTTTTAAAGCACCTTTGTCCACAAAGGAGAAAGTTCACTATTTATGTAATGGTGCCTATAATCACGGTCCTTTAAAGCACTCTCTGAGACAGTGACAGTGGTTCATAAGTAATGTTAAGCCCACTGGAGCATAGACATTATACGCTGTCCTAAGTCTCAAGGGTTACAAAAAGTGCACCCAGCCTTTACTTCTGATCTGACCGATGTTGTTAGTGATATTTTCTCGACATTAATAGACTGACTAATTTCTTCATTAGACTATTATTCACAAATAATTACAGGTCACTTCTTGTAAAGTCTATGCTTTTGCATGAAGTGCATTAATCAGGCATCATTCTTGCTCTGAGATGCAGGGAAACAGATGGCTACAGCAATAGTAGGAATGACTGTCTCTAGCCTCAGCAGCCTGAATGTCTAGCCAGTCAAGAAAATTAGTTTATTATGCTCCTGATTTGTTTGAACTTTGGCTATTTTGTCTCCAAAATGCACATGAATATTGAAGTTTAAAATCCAGATTTTACATTTGTTTATTTGAAAGGAAACAAACTATAATTTCCACACCTAGCTTAAAAGCTAGAGTGATAAATATTTTCTCCTTTTGTCTGTTTGCGAAAAAAGATACTATAGAGTGCAAAAGGAGTCTAAGAAGTCATTTGCAAAAATTCAAATTTATTCTCTCACTCTGAGTTCAAGGCTTAACTCTGATGTTATTTGTGTGGTTTTATATTCTCATGATGTTATTATGTTCAGTAGATTTACCTAGACTTTAGAATGCTGCTTTTTTAGCCATATCTGATACAGCCTGAGGACCTGCTGTTGATGAAGCTAGCCGTCTAGGTCTATTGTTGAACTACAGCTCCTCAGTTACCACACCAAGTGGGAGGTGGAAGGCACACTAGAAAAACATCGGGATTTCAGTGAGATAGAGAGCAGCTCTGTCTCTTTGGTGCATCTTCTGGGGTAGTTCTCATCTGAGAAAACAAAGTCCGTATAACAAGTTTCCTCTCGTCCCTGGCCTAGCTTTGTAACTGGTGATGTAAAAGGCTGTACTTGCTGTCCTTTAATCTTGGACTATGAAAAACACAAGCCTGCATTTTGTTGGTCCTTGTTCTGAAGCAGATGCCAGCTTCACAGCTAGCCTTCCCTAGCATCAGTGGGTTCACAGATCTTGTCTTTTTTTTTTTTTCCTTAGAATTATACTCTTTAAAAAACAAATCTTCAAAGGACTGTACATAGATTAGCTTTTAAAGAGTACGTAGTACTTGGTGGTATCTGACATTCCCATAGAAGAAAGGCTCATTCTTCATTGAGTTCTCTACAGCAAATAAAACTGTACAGTCAGAGGTAGTTGAACAAGGAATGTCAGAATTTTTCGCTCTTTTTCACAGGTGTAAATAACAATATACATTGTGGAGAGCAGGCCTGCTAGTGTTAAACTTCCAGACAGTTGATCAGAAAGGAGGCATTCTGTTATAATTCATTGATTCATAAGGTAAGAACAACCTGTAAAGAAGAGACAGTTTCACTCTGACTTCATGCTGGCGGTGCTTATCCTAACATGACACTCCTTAATCCCAGACAGCTTCCATACAAAATGCCAAGGCAGCATTAGCTGGGGTCTGCAAGAGCACAGGAGTTTGTGTCAGCTCACTAAGGGAAGGCAGCCTCTCCGCTCCTGCCTTAAGAGTGATCGTTTCATCAGGCACATTGAAGCTTAGCGATTCTAAGTCGCAACATAAACAATGGTTATGATTCCCAACCCAGCTGGTGCTGTCAGGCAAAAAAACCTGCAGTCATTTCAATGCAGCAGGATAAACACACTAGAACGCTAATTTGTTCAGCTACCGTTCCAGCTTGTTACCCATCTTTGGCAGATATAAGTGCTTAATTACAGTAGTGATGTCCACAAGTATCACAGAAGATGGTTTATCAGGTGTTTATAATACCAACAAACATTATCAGACTGAAGTATAATAAACCCTCAAAAATTATGTGCATAATATTGTAAAACATACTGAGAAAAAATATTTTCTGTAGAATTTGCCATTTAGAGAAGTGGCCAGTTTCATTCTGCTGCTTGGATTATAGCAAATTTATGATGGGACCCATGCATGGCTTTGGTGGGACCGTGTGGTTTCTGCTCTGCTCTCCTTCTGGTAATTTCTTCAAAGGATAGAAGCCAAGAGTTTGTCAGCACAAACCCCTTTTGTTTCACAGAATTCGGAAAAAGACCCAGATTGTAACTAAACCAAGTTTAGAAATTTCAAGATGCTCCATGAAATGGAATTTTCTGCTCAGCTCAATTTACTATGACATTTAATGAGATACTATTGACTATTACATTATTATTTAAAGCTAAAGAACAAGGCTATTTGAGCAGTGGTCTATAAAGCTTGCAGAGCACTGCTGAGCAGCTTGCTTATGGACACTGCTATGGAGATATGACGTGGTAGAAGCTTCCCTTTCCTTTCTGCATTGAGTTACCCATCGTCAACAATTTTTCTGTCCACATCCTCCAAAAAACTGCTGAAGGGCTTTCACAAAGAAAATAGACATGTACTTTATAAAGCCAGTTCTCTCGTCCCTCCTACTCTAATATTTGAACACACTTACATTTTGTTAACGAGTTAGAAGGAGGCAATTTATAAGTATTGACTTTGGCTGTCCAGGAACGGTGCCCCTTCCATCTTATTTTTATCCATCCCTCCCCAATTCCTTGTGACAAATTTTTGGTTGCAAGTCTTTCTGGCAGGGATTGCAGTCTCCCTCCTGCCATCACCTAGCAGGAAGGGGCTTTGCAGTTGACATCCAAGTGCTACAGCATTAATACATTGATAACAAAATAGTTTTGTACTCCTTTCAGATGCTAGCTTCTGTGAAGGGCTACAAAATGTGGCAGCTGAACATTTGTTGAGATAGTCCCTTTGAAAATGCAATTACTGAGCATAGAATTTTCACTAGAAGTGCTTGTGAATAATGCGCATTAATGAGAAGTTGTAGTACCTATGTTTGTGTGCTCTTTATTCATGTTAACTCACGTGAACACAATAAACCATGGCACAAGTTGAGCAGTCTGAATAATCCATGGTTAACAAGTAAATAAAAGACAATACCACACTTCAACACACATCGGTATATAAGCCTAACTCTTCTGACATGTATTGGAAAGATAATCACGTATAACCTTGATTACCAGCAACTTATTAATTACTTTACTTAAATGTTCTCTGTTGAAACCAAAACCAAACCAAAACTTTAAAAACTGGGAATAAGTGGCAGAATTCATTTCCTATGTTGATATGTTGGCATTTTGCTAAAATCCAGCTAACAAAAAAATGGATACACACATATAATGTGTGTGCATACAATTAAAATATCTAAAAATCTACATATTTAGAAGATTTCTGGAAGTGAAGAAGCAGACAGTTTTTCCAGTTAGATATTCTTCTGCCATATGAAAATGCTAGCTGCTGTGCTGCTGTGCTTGTATATATGAAATTTTTAAATAATGAAATTAGTGTAAACTTTTGCAGACAAGAAATTTGTGTAGATTTTGGAAATAATTTGAAGAGCTTTGACTAAGTAAATATACAGAACTTTAACCTGTGACACTGAAAAATAGGAGACACTGAAAGGCAGTGGTTATCTAATTCACATAGAGTTAGGTGAGGTAATTAATACTTCTGAAAGATCCACCAGCTCCCTATTTGCAATTTCAGACAATTTAAAATTCAGGACATCCATTACAATTATGATTTGGAATCCTGAGGACGTTGTGTTTTCAATGAACTAAATTTGAAAGCTAATTATACCTGAAATATCTTAGCCTGAGACAAAAAGAGATTTAAGTGAATTTCTCACTGACAAAATTTTACACACAGCTTGGGTATTACTCGTTAGGGCTCCAGCTAATAAAAAGGAAATATTATTGTATCCATCCTGGGCTAGATTTTGGTACATGTCTGAAAATATAAATTTCAGTTCAAGCTCATTTGTTGTTTATCTCTGGGCAGACAGGCAGCCCTAAATAAGTGCAGCATTTCATTCTCACTTATATGCTATTTTCAGAATTACAGGTAGCGCTTTGCAGGCTTTGTGGGCATCCTTCAAATAGAGGTGAACTCATACATACTGGGTATGCTTTGTTAATTATGAAATCAGACTTAAGTAAAATTCTCCTACTGTGTAAGTGGTACTAATTATTAAACTAATGTTTGCTTTGAAAAAGTAGGGTAGGGTTTATCTCACCTGAAAGAGGCAGGTCATTTCAAGCATTGCCAAATGCTAATTGTGTGGTTTAGACCTTAAGAACAGGTATGAATACAAGTTAAGTGGTATGACTGTTAAGAACAAAGGAAGCCTCTTTTCACACCATTAGGATGAAAATGAGGATTGTGGCTAGGGAAAAACCAGTCATATGGCCTAGTTTATAGTGCTATATTACTCCTATTTCCAGAAGAATAATCTTCTTGAAAGATGGCTCTTTACCAGGAGTATAGATACCCTGCAAATTATGATTCCCTCATTGTTGACAGAGATTTCCTTTCGATGCACTTTGTCAATTGAAGAGCAGAGGAGCACTCCAGGTAGAGAGCCCACATGTTATCTAAATAAAGGGAGAGGGAGTTTTGGTTTCCTTTCGGCTTCCTTCTGTGCATTTAGGATAGTTCTTTGTTGTTTTATTTTTTTTTTTTTTTTTGAAACAGACATTTGCACAAAATAATCCGAAGTAGAACAAAACAATTATGTGGCAATGTTAATCTCATCTAATATTCATATTAATGACCTATTTTTAGACAAAACACTTATTATCATTGTACCTCTGCTATAAAGTCTTCTTTTATGATTAAGTGAATGGATCTTTCAAAACAAGCTGAAACTGTCTGCATTTGGCACAATACAGTAATTTTGATTGCCTTTCTTTTGTTCCTCCTAAGAGCTATTTTTCATTTCTGCTTGAGACTAAGAAACTCCTTTT
>VXBL01007727.1:1626151-1643791 GCA_013400195.1 Aramus guarauna
CAATAAGAAACCTGCCTCAATACCAGAAGAGAATGACCTTTGCATTCTCAGCTGATGATACTGCAGAAAGGTTTGACTCTGGTGTCAGGCTATTATTTCTCTGTATTTTCCCGCTACCTGGAATTTTCCTAATAAATCTATACATAAAATTATATGAGGTTGTTTATTATAAATGAACACAGATGTTTATATTCTGCTTGAATGACAGCATTTTTCTTCAACCAAACATTATTTAGAGAGTCATTAGAGATTTTACCAGGAACAATTTTAAATTTAAAGATTGACTTGACAACTTGTGAGTATAGGTGTGCAACAGTATTTGTTCTGTTTTGGTGAGATGGTCGAAATAACTGCACTATTATCTAAGCCTTTCTGAACCAAATATACATTTCCTATCCTCCTTTCACTTTTAATGATGTGTGTTCCTGAGTTTAAATCTTTGCTTCATTCATTCCTACCATATATGTTCTTATATTCAGATGAGAAATCAGCCAGAGCAGTTTAGATTTCACACTTCATTCTTCTATTGATGATGCAGGTAATTTGGGATAAGGTGGCAATACCTCATGAAGTATTTGTTCCCAGATTGGCCTGCTTTTAAAAGTCTCTGCTTGCATTTTGCAATTGCCAAGCAATAATGGGCATTTTTCTGTCTATATTCACGTTTTATGGACCTTCACAGATTTACACAAGTGAGTATTTACTGCAGTTGTTATTTATATGCTGCCTGTACAGTTCCTGCACTGCTTATCTGCGGAGCTTTCATAGAAAACATGAAAGGGAGAGCAAGTCCTCAACTTGAACAGAGTAGACAATGGTTTGATAAATCAGGACCTAATACAGCAATGTACTAGGAAATAATCCTGAGAGGGGAGACACTAGCTACAACACTGAGCTGCTCAGACTGCGTAAATGTAGATTTATGTTGTTGACTCTAGCAAAAATGTTGATGAAACGCAGGTACACTAATTTTCTTTAGGCAGTGTTTGCCCCATAACAGCTAACATTCTAACAATGTAAGAGGTAGCTTTACAGCTCACCTCCAGTCTGCTGGGGGGCAGCAGCTAAAAAATTGATATTGTTTAGCAGAATATCAGTCACTATATCCCAGCTTCGGGGGGCTGCAGAAATGGCTGGAATAACATGATAGCTGAGACCTTCTGCAGGCTTCCTGTGTCACTGCTGGATTTCACACATAGACCGTTTAACTATTTTCTTTCAATTTATTTCTTAATCATTTTAATTATGCTTCATTACATCCCCAAAATTGCCAAATGCTAATGCTTTTTCATGGGGTCATTCATTTTAATAAGCTGAGTGTTGCACATACTGCAGCAAAAGCTGAACACTGGGCTATTTTACATTAATCATAAGTTTTAAGTTAAAAGCTGCAAAGAAAGTGTACATTCTTATCGGTTATGGCAAGTGCTTCCAAGTAATTTAGTAACTCTCTTCTCAGATCGATTGTATTTCTTTCTAGCTGTGCTAGCAACACCACGGCACTGTGAACCTGGGAAAGTTCAGTTTCCTGAACAAATGACCTCCATCCTTACGGCCCGTGGCACTGCAGCAGCATTGTTATCCACACCACAACCACAGGGGTTCAGGAAATCTTAAGGACAATCAGTGGGAAAACTGCAACGTTGACATGAACTCATTATTTTGTGGGAAGCCATCAGCTCATTCTGAGAGTGGGAGACAATTTCTAAGTTCTGAAAGTTATGGAGACCAACTGTGAGTGCTCTTGCTGACAAGATGAATTGGGCTCTTGTTTGTAAGTTGGAGGTTCAACTCTCAGAGAAGTTATTCAGGCAACTAAAGGTGGTGGAAAGCTTTGCTTATAGATAGCTTCTAGAAAAGTCAGTGTTGTCAAAGGAGATGGTACCTGGCTGTAAATGCTTTATAATATTATTGTCTGATATAATAGCAAAGTGTGAGTAGATCTGGACATCATAGTTATCTTTACTGGAGTTATCCATGTGTCTAGATGTAGAATTTCTGTGCAGTCAATGGAAGACTTGATGTATGGAAAGTTTTACAATGGAGGTTTAATTTGCCCATACTACCCTTTGGAAGTATTCCTCTTAGAGGAACAAAAGATCAGTCAATCTAGAATGACAACACTTCATTATTTTCCATTTGTTTAAATTAAATATGGAGGTTAATCGAAGTATATAATGAGACTAGTGTCAAGCCACCTCTTGTGACAACTTGAAGAAAATACTACTTGTGCATAAAACAAGTGTATTTCTCTTCACAGAATTCAGTTAATCAGCTGAGGGAAAATTAAAAAAAAAAAAAAAGGAGTCTAAGCTGTAATTGAAAAGGGGCGGTGAAAGCAAAGAATAGTATTCATCTCATCTTTAGTGAAAATAATGTAATCTAAAAGTCAGTCAACTGGTTTAAGGTACTTGTTTTGGGTCTCCCAGTAATCTATGGAGATAAATGCTTCCAGAGTGCAGTTCACCCCATCCCACGGACAAATATCCAAGACCGGTGTGATGAAACAGTCATTTAGCAGGTGTCTGTCTGTCTGCATCTGTTGGTAAGGTGAAAGGAGACGGGATGAGCAGCTTGAACTGGACACATGGATTTTACATAAATAAAGTCAATCCTACAATAAGTGTTAGCATTTTGAGGATATAATGTATTTTGTCCCTTTATTTTTCAATACTACATTAGGTGATTTTTGGTGTTTGTATTATAAATTCTATAACAAAAAGGAAGAACACTTAATCCTACAGTAAAAAATCCTCATTAATATGAAGAATTTCTGGCTTTTGTACTCGAGAGCCCTTTTATGTGCTTGTATATGGACTGCAAGTCTGGATCCTGATACGCTGTCAAGGTTGAAGTCTGCATGTCTGACAGCCTTTCTTAGTTTTTGCCAATGCTCATGGCTTTTAAGATCACTACAGTTTGCTGAATACATAAAGAAAAATTTAGAAGATCTAGTTTTGCTCCAAACCAAATTCTTACATTTATTGACAATTTTTGCCAATTTTATGTATTTGTTTATGATTTGCTTTCCAGTTACTTTGTCAAATTGAAATGTGTACAAAACATAAAGTGCATAGTAGAGGAAGCAGCTGTAAAAGCTTCAGAGCTGTGATGGGGGAAAAAAAAAAAAAAGGCTCTTGAGAGTGCCTCCAGAGTCTGTGAGCCAAATGTATAGCATACCAATACAATTCCAGTATTAGGCTGAATGCTAAAACATTTTATAGATTTAAAAATAACAATTAAAGCAAAAACCTCTCAGCTTGAGTCATCTGAAAGAGACACAAAACAGACAACTTTCCCATTTTGTATATGTACGTAGTATGCCCTAACTTCTGCCTGCAGATCTTTCTCTAGCTTTTACTGCTGCATATTGTTTACCAGAAAGAGAAATACTTGTGACAGCAATGCTCTAGGAATTGTCACGCTGAAATGACTGTTTTCCACAGCATGACTTTCCGTCAAGGCTGTGCTTGGTTAATGCGAAGAGTGGCAGCCCTTGTTTTATGTTCTATCATTCACCCTTCCTCTAAGTGGGCCGTAGTCTAGGAATCTTTCCAACTTTGAGGATGATCCTGATGGATGAGCCTGAGCAGTTGTTGCAATTTTGCCTGCATCATCTACACCATATAGCATGTAGCATTAGAGCTTCTTTCTTTGGAAGCTGCCACTTTATTGACTGTTAATGTGTCGGTAGTACATGTGCAGTACAGCATCTTGTAAGTCCAAAAGACTTCATGGAGATGTTGTTGCACACTTTGTGATTTATCTTCAAAAAAAAGGAAATGTTTTCAGATTGACTGGAAAACTTGTTCAGGAGTACAGCAATTATCTCTTTTTCTAGTTTCGTCCTGGTGGTACATTCACACTGGACCAAAGTCGACTAATTCTCCTGTTTTGGTCACCTTACATGATTGTACAGTGCCTAGCAATACTAGCTTTAAATTCTGAGTGATACTATTAGATACAATTGCGGTGTACGACTAATATTCTTCCTCTGGAAAATGTCTATGTATGTTTCCTAAAAACACATGCTACAAACACATCTATTATGGTTAAGTAAAATACCATTAATTTACAATGTATACATGTTGAGTCATTAAAACAATGCAAACTTTTGCATAGCAGGTGCAGATTCCGCCCACTTTGAATTTATCAAGCCTATAGTTCAGATTTTATCCTTTGCTCCATATGCACTGAAAGAAAGAAGAAGTCTGAAAGCAGAGTATCTAGAAGGCAATTTACAGCAATCACTCTAAAACAATACTTATGAACTGGCTTTCAGATGATATAAAGTGTATTCCTTGACTTTCAGTTATTTCTGTATTCATGGTGTATAAAATTGTATAATTAAAATGTTTTATTTATGGATATAGAAAATTGCAGTAATGCTGTTATACGAACTAATTTAATTTTTTTTTTTAAATTAATTTTAGGTCAATATAGTATTTGTGGAGTGCATCAGACAGACAGCTCCAGAAGCTGTGCACAGAGAAGTTGCAGGCTGTGAACTTTCAGCGGGGCCACCAGTCTCTCAGTGGGCACTCTGACCATGGCAGAGGTAGGGCCAGGGTTCACGGCGCCATTTTGTGACAGGGACAGGTATCCATTACGGACATTTTGTGACAGGGACAGTTACGAGCATTATGGAATGAGTTGACAATGATGTCACAAGACCTGCCAGTCACCTCTCAGATTATCATCACATTTCGTCACTATTGGTGAAGGTCTCATTTGAAAACACAAATGAAGTCTTGGAATTAAGAGGTTATTATAGCCCAATGGACAAGATCAAGGATTTGGAGTGAGAAACGCAGCACACTGACCCAGCTGTGCTCTGTAATCACTGCATCACCGATGCTGAGGATTTGGGGGGAATTTAGGAGATCCACAGGTTTTATTCAGGCCGTTTGCTCAGAGATCATTTTCACCGGGAACAAATGTCGAACTGAGTTGTGTTTATGAATTGTTCAGTTCTGATTCAATTCATTGCTCAGTATAATGACATTAGGAAGTCAGTTCTTGCCGATGTTCAGCTTCTATTTTTCAGTGTAAGTCTCAAGTACAGTGTACAAACAACCTTGTGCTGGACTGAGTTGGTTATTTAAAAAATTTTGTATCTGTATGTCATACTGCCAGGTCTGTTTCTGAAGGAAATTATTTAACATCTTTATCTGGGAAATTAAAGAATAAATGACAGACAATTATCAAATAATTATTAGTGAGTAAAACCAATGCATTTCTAGAAACGAATAACCCCACGGGGCTGAAGTTTGTGAAACATCTGAAGTCTGAAAATATATTTATTGAAAAACGAGATTTCCAAAATGTTTACAACTAATTTAGGAATAAAACTCTAAACATTACCATTGAAACTACTGTTTGAGGCCTATTCTCGCATATTGTGTTTCTTCTGCATATTCATGCAAACTCTTCATTTGCATGTAATAGCTAACTAATAAAAATAATATGCTCACAGCACTAAAGCATGAGGTTACTATGTTCATTTTCAGACTATATCCATCTCTTATTGCTTATTTTAGATGCTTTTTATTGATGTGTATATGACATTCAAAGAAATATACCATAATCATTGTTTTTAATTTGGTAAACTTGCAGAAACTAGTTTTAGTGTCAAGTTTCTAATAACACTATATTTCTAATAATGCTTGCATTAATGAATTAATTGAAATATTAAGTTGCTGACACATTTCGTATTTCAAATATTTTATAAATCAGACTTCATTAACATACTGATTAATAAAAGCAATATTTATAGATTATTTATAAATCAGTTTAAACCTTTAATTTTCATTAACTTTCCATGAGATGTAGAAAATAGGTTACAATTTTATGAGATACTGCAAATTTTCTTTATATTATCAGTTGGTATTTTATTTCAGAGACGATTACTTACTGTTCAGTGGGGTATTTTATATAGTTTATAGGAGCTTTATTTTGTTGCTCCATTTGTACCTGAATTGTACTCAGATTGCTTCCCTATGTAATAATTAAGTAATGAGAATACGAGTAGTGGCAAATATGGGAATATAATGCCATATAAAGGTAATTGGTTACATATGCCATCATTTCAGTCGAGTACCCACACATGTTTACACTGGCACACTCCCCCCAGACAAAGGATGTCTCCCAAAGTTTTATTCTGTCCCCTGACAGCAGAGCCTAGACATCCCTACCTTCCATGACATGCCAGAGCTCAGGTAAAGGACATGGCATATTTCTCATCGATTTCTGATCATTTTCTGTCTCTTCCAGTGTGTTCTATTTTTTGAACAGCTGATAATCAGACAGATAGCTCTGTCTGGTCAGTTATAGTATGTGTGTCACGGCGGTGCAGGAAACCGTGAAAATGGTCTTCAGAATGTAAACTGCTGCAGTGTTGTCTTTTTTATTTTGTGACAAAGTTAAAAGCATCCCCAAGTCCTTTTGGGTCAGACAAAATATTTCTCTGTTATGATATTCCTGCTGATTTCAATGAGAAGCTTGGTTGCAGATGATTGGCAAAATCTCATGCTTAATAAGATTAAACGTCAAAGAATAATTAGGCTCAGCTGCAAATATTTCATGGCTGATCATCACCAGTTGAGGCATGTCTGGCTGACAAACATGTCCAGAGTGACTACATTTACTTATCCCAAGTCATAGGCAACAGAAGCAAAAATGCAGTTTTGTCTAAATAAAAAGGCAGAAGTTTTATTGATTATTTGGGCAACTGAGATGCATGTCACTATCCCCTAAAATCAACCATAATGTTTCTAACTACTATGGTTAAAAGAAAGATGAGAATAATAAATATTAAAAAACCATAAATGCTGGTTTTTACAATATAGCTTTTGGAATTCTAATTAATTACTGGTTCAAAAAGCTGAATTTTATTAGCTAGCATCTGATTATAGACACTTTAAAAGTGCGTGATCAACTGAATTCATCCTTCAGTTTTTAACTTGGCCTTACTGAAGTAAAAAAAGACCTTGCTTGAATAAATCCCTGGGGTGAAAGCAGAGGATCAGTCTATACAGAGAAATACTGAGAACAACCTCTTGGACAGCCTCAGTACAGCATTCTGACCGACCAGGCGTACCTCAGTGAGAAAGCACGTCCCCCCGTATTTATGTGCCGACGTTCACCCCCGTCCACCCAGGTTACTACCCACGTGTAGCTGAGCATGAGGAAGAGGAACAAAGCAATGTTTGTAAGGAAGAAGTGAGCCAGACCTGGCTGAGGTCCGAGGACATCTTGTCCCTGTCAGTCCCTCATTTTATGGTATTTTCCTCCTGACAGGGGTGGGGTTTATACTTGTTTAGTTCGTCTCAAAGTTATAATTGTCATCTGTTTGAGTGCGGACAGATACTGTATTCTGCAAAGCAAATACTAAACCAGACATAAGCCTGACAGAAACCAGGGACACCACATTGACACAGTACATCTCTGCCCCTAAGACTAACCTTCGTGGTAGGGTCCTCCTGGCCCTGATGTGAAATGCTTTTTCTTTTTTTTTTCTTTTTTTTTTTTTTTGGCGGGAGCGGGGGGGAAGCATTTTTTGGCCATAAGTGTGCTTTAACTGAGTGAAACGGAGCAAGGCTGAGTGGAGTGCAGGACCTGTGTGAAAGGATGAGCCGCGGCCCCTATGGATGCAGCAAAGCTCTGACAAGGAAGCAGTTCTCAGCTAGTGACAAATGTTCAGGCTCTGAGGAAGATGCTGTCTTGTGCTATGGCTAACTACTGATAAGCAGCTGATAAATGGTTATTTGCATCCATGCAAAGGAGAAAAAGCTGAGTACCGCTATCAAAGCAGACAGGGCATCCAGAATGGAGCATATTTACTTTAAGGAAAAAAGAAAAAAAAAAGGGGGGAATAACTTACTACTCAGAGGAAAAAGGAGCTGTATAGCAATACCAAATCACCTTAACTCAAGCATGTGGCTGCTTAATGCATTTGCTCCTTGGTATTGCCTTTGATCTGTTAGGTTTCCCCAGTCCAACCTACTGGGAATGGCAGGGTGAAAACTTTTTCACAGGTGGCCTCTATGAACGATGCTGAAGGCAGCATCTCATCTGGAATGAAGTTGAGACTGGGATGTAGTTTTTAATGTATTTAGAACTGGCTGGATTAAGAGCCCTGAAGTTAGAGCATGCTGTTTATCCTTGAAGCGGGTAAACTAGGGGCAGCATTTATGTCTTTTCTGTAAAATTTAGTTCAGCAGCAATAAAACATGTTCTGTTAAATAGCTAATAAATATTTCTGAAGGCCACTTTTGGGGGCTCAGTGTAAAATATAGTGTTAAAATAGAAGGCTATAGCTAAGGAAGAAAGGAAACTAAAATTCCATGCTGAAACTCTGCACAGTGAAATCCTTTGGGTAGTGGTGTACACTTGCTCATGGATGAAGAGACAAATTCATATAGGCTTGCAGACTCCTTTGACAAAAGATAGAAAAATCTCTGCTGCTTAGCTAAACCACTTGCAAAGATCTAAGAACTTCAGATCGTAAACCGTTTTTTCCCATTATGCCACCCAAGTATGATCGCAAATACCAGTTTGGCTCTTACTCTCTCCAGCAGAGGGCAGCGATATGCACATACAGCATTAAATGTCTATTAAACAGGGTTTTGACAAATGCTTCTTCAAAAGCATTAATTAGAAGTCTAATTGTATTAGTACTGTTAATATAATAAGGTGTGTTTGGTAATACAGAAGTTATTATTTCTAGGCTTTTGTGTCAGTCATATTATTACTTTCTTTTACTGGCTAATGATTTAAGTGAATATATTGAAAAAAAATTGTACTAGTCCAGTAGTGCTATTTTATCTCTTTTGCCACCTAAAATGCATACACTAAATTTTTTCATCAACACAATTTTGAAGGAGAATCATTTCAGCATAAATAACTTTAATCAAATAGAGCGTCTTGCTGAAATCAATACTAAAGCGCTGATTATGGCAAGCAACATCCTGTATGTGTTTCCAGCTAAACAAATACAGTGCCAGTAGGAACTTTCTGCAGTTCCCATATTGTGGAAATCCAGGGCAGGGTAGTTTAAATAATAAACAGCTGAGCATGATCGTTGTGAACAAACTGAGTTTATTTCTGACTTTATCAAAGCACGCAAATAGGTTGAGAGCATCACTTTCTCCACCCAACTACACCGAATATACAAATTGCCAGGGATAAAATGGAATTAAAGAAGACCTACAAATCTCATGAAACAGCTCATGCCCAGTTCAAAAGATAACATAAAATGCAAGATGGTTTTGCTGTTTCCAGTCTGTGTGTGTTAAGAGCGGCTTGAGCAAGTGTAGCAGGTGAGCTTTCCTTTTGGAAGGCTGAGAGCGACTGGCCTTTCGTTACCTTTCTGCTTTGAGGAGCTGAATGCAGTTTCTGAGTTAACTAATCATACTGTAATTAGCAACAGATATGCAAACTCACACATAGAGAAATTGGAACACAAGTTTCATTAATCAATTCCTTAACTCATTTTTCATGAAAAGAAAGAAAAAAAAAATGCCTAATGTTATGAATAGAAATAAAGATAGAATCAAGACTGCAACTCAGTAATAAAAGGCTGCAAATCACTGGACTCAGTTTTGTTTTCATCAAAGTCAATGGCAGCATGCGATGAAGGTAGGAGTGGGCCGTAAGAAAGTATGAATTTTCTCTGCTGAGGGTGAATTAAAGTTAGCTCAATCAGTATTTGAATGGATGGGGAATTACAGTTTTCACAGGCACTTCATGTTTGCTGATCATTAAATGTCCTCACAAGGAATTACATGGGCAGAATATAGCAAGAGCTGTAATGATCAGTGTTTTCTCTCATTGCTATTAATGTCATTACCTATCTGCTAAACAACTGTTCCTAAAAGCTGTGCTGGCTATTATAGCAAATGGTCTCAAGCAACTGCAGAATGGCTGGCTAGGCTAATAGATATTTAGTTCTGCTGTTCTCTGCAATTCCAGAAACACTTGGTACAGAGCACAGCTGTTCTCAGAACTGAAACCTCCTTTCCACCTGGTCCTCTAGCTCTGCTTTTGTTGCCTTTCATATTTTCTTCCTATTTTAAATTGAAACATTATCCACAGAAACCTGAATCACGCTAGCCTGACTGTTAGCTAAGCTCCTGAAAATCTTCATGGTAGCTCATTACATTCTCTGCTCTTGATTAATGTAAGTTAAGAACAATTGTCTTGACAACTGACTTGATAATGCATCGAGTCTCTGTATGCAGAGAAAGCTTTTGACCCAGTGGTGTGAAAAATCATTTGTTGATCTAAAAAGGTTCATGTTGTCTTTTCTGTTCTATGTTCTTTGCTGGGAGAACAGTGGCTGTTTATATTTATCCAAACCTGAGTAATAATTTTAAGTATTCAAGGTCACTGTCCTGGGTTATAGGTAATTCAAGATTACTTACCATTTTGTATAATTATAAAAGATGAATTTATACTGGGTTTGCTTCAGAATAGAAACATTTATCCAGAGCTTTTCTCCTTAGGAATATTTGGAAAAGATGTTCATCATTTTGGCTGAAAGCTATGTAGCTCTTTTTCCTGATAGCAGAAAACATTAGAAAAAGTAGAGCTAGAGAGTCTTAATGATGAAACTGCCTCTTATTTATACTCTCTGTACATAAAGCTGGCTTTGGTTGTTCATTATAGTGGGAGAAAATGGTATGGGAAGAATGGCATTGTGTTATTAATGCTATATGCTGTTATCAATCATGGGTTTCTTTTTTAATTCATCTGTAATACCTGCTCTTGTGTGCTCTCATTTAGAATATTAGTTCAATACTCACTTAGTATTGAATGCTGAAGTTCACTCTCAGTGAATCATTATCACTCCAGACACCCTGAAGTTACTTGTAACATTTTTTTCAGATCAACGGTGTGACTTTTGTGAAGACTGAACACAATAAAACAAGATTCCTAACTCCCATCCCTGTAGTTACAGATGTCATTCCCACTCTGAAGGATGTATGAATTTGACCATTGCTGTTACTGTCTCTTTTTAAAAGAATTAAATTTAAATCTTTTCCTACGCGTAAAGTAGCTCTTAGGATTCAGTATTTCAATTCATTATCTATTTTGTTATAAGCTGTTAAACAGCAAGCTATATAGGAAAGGACTCAAGAGGTGATGATCAGACACAAAAGAGGCGTTGTCTTCCTTGAACGACCTGTAATCCAAATAATGTATCCTTTCTGCACCAGCCTAGTTGTGCTGTCTGGTACTTAAAAAAAGTAAAACTTCGTAACCCCACTTTACTGTCTTTAAATGCTGCCCATTGTCCTTAAGTGAAAAGCCACGAGGGATCCTGGGGGACTTTTTTGTGATCAATTCAAGGGGAAAGATGCCTTCAAATGTATCGGGCAGAACAAAGGGGTTTACATGCATGAATGGAATATTATGACTGACTACGAGCAGCAATGGCTGATAAGAGACCTACGGGAATGCAGGTGGGAACATGTTGGCCTCTATCAACTTTGTAGAATCTGGTTTTCAAGAACTGATAGACTTTCAGGCAAGCTGAGTTAAACATATTGGCTTCAAGAGATATGCATAGAATTGTAGGGCAGGTAAATGCAAGTCTGCATCACACTTTGAGCCTACTGTGTAAAAGGCTACCATTTTAATCTCATAGAACCAATGCTAATATTAACATATTCAGATCTAGGATCACCAAAGGCCTCTTGGATGTGGTCGAGCTATAGGAATTTTATCGAACAATTAAAATATGCTCTTGATGTTAGCAAAGAGCATTTTTTGAATCCTTTCAGTATTCAGTATTTTATGTATGTACAGGCACTTGTGAGTCTGACATTAGCTGACCCTGTGACCCTTCAAGAAAATTGTTAATTTGCCCAAGCTGCCTGAAGGCACCTTTCATCTTTCTCTGGAGTGTTAAGTGAGTCAGATAGCTCTATGGCAGGAAACGCTAGGAGAAACCTGGAAGAAAACATATAGATTGACACAGAAGATAAAACATTAAGTATAAAAATAGCAATGAGATATCTGCAGCAGATCAGATTTATGAAATAAGATTTAAAATTATACATAAAATTGCTCTATACTGTCTCAGTTTGTAGACTTACAATCTCTGTATATTATAAATATGAACAAGTGTCCTTGTTCATTCATTAGCAATAATAAATTAAAAAAAAAAAAAAAAGTAGATTTTCTCTATGTCTAAAATGAGCGGTTTAGCAGCTGGTCTAGGCTTGTTATTGTTAAGAGAGATAGCCTTATATAACAGATCTGATTTGTGCCGCACAATGAAGTTTTGAACTCAGTTTATTGTTTGCTCCCAAATGAATTCTCCTCTGTTAGACAATATATCATAGTGCCTGCAATTTGCTGACACTCCTGCTCAGGACAGATTTTCAGTTAGGGAAAAAGCAGAGCATTGTCTTTCTGTGAGATGTAGCGACCCTTGCTACAAACTTTTCCAGGCATGATAGATAATATAGCAAATTTTATGCTTTATAAATTGTATGGGAAATGTCCATCATTCATCTTGGATTGTAAAACTCATACGTTATGGAAGCCGTAATGGCATTTCGGAATAGAACCCATAGATAAAAGCTATGCCAAGAGGTTGAGAAAAGTCAAGGGATTTGTTTTTCACCAGGTCTTAGAGATGTTAAATATCTTGCACATCTACTGAGTAATGCACATTTTTTTGAGCTGTCTTTAAGTTCTCAGAAAGACAGACTGTGGACATTCAGTCTTTTTTGATCTTTCCATCTCTTTTTACAGTCATTATGCTCAGATCCTGAGTCTGCATATCTGAGAGTATCCTGAGTAATCAAACTAGAGCTAAAGCCGACTCTGAAAGCCGCTATAAGACAAGCCCTTTCCTCCACCTACCCTTTATGTGTAATAATTACATAGAATCATCAGAGAGTTTGAGTTGGAAGGGACATTTAAAGATCATCTAACCCAACCCTCCTGCCATGGGCAGAGACACCCTCCCCTAGACCAGGTTGCCCAAAGCCTCATCCAACCTGGCCTTGAACTCTTCCAATGATGGGACATCCACAACTTCTCCGGGCAACCTGTTCCAGTGTCTCACCATCTGTATCGTAAAAAATTTCTTCCTTATATCCAATCTAAATTTACCCTACATATGAAATACTACATATTTCATAAAGCTGTTTGGAGATCTCACTGCTGTTCAGTATCAGTGGCAATAATAGGACAACTTTTTTATGTAAAGCACTTTTCATCCACCAGCCTAAGCAGGTGTAAGGAGTTCTATTTTCCTTCTTTTTTTACTAACGGGGAAAAAAGTCTCTTGTCTTCTGTGGTTTAAGACATTAAACTTGTAGATACGTTCCTTTACTAAACTAATGTTTTGTGCTCCTGTTTTAACCATCTAAATTTTAGCCTGGCATTATATGACTTACTGATTAAATTTTCATGGTAACACGGGAAGAAGTTCAAAGCAGTTTTGTACGTTGCTGTGCCGTTTCCCAACTGGCACTAATTAAATACTATGCCAATACATATATTTTTCTTTTTTTCATTAATGCTTCCTTTATTTACATTTTCTGTTTTACTTTATCTCTCTGAATGTGCAGTGACCAAGAGCCTCCTTCTGTGGTATGTACTGAGGCCGGATGAGTGAACAAACCCCTCTGAGAAGTGATATGCCTCTAAAAATACATCATCTTCATTTAACAAAATTTATTGTACTGTACATTTGCCCACAGCACTTTCAATATGGTTCTGCTTGATGAGTGTGCATTCATTATCTTATCATAAGTGTAGGTTCATGGATTTGAACCAGACAGAGCTGGTTTGTGAATTCATTGAAGCGATATATTCACAGAGGGGAAATGCCGCATAACAAAAAGAAACTGGTTGCGGCAATTATGACATTCTGGGAAGAAGGCTTCTTGGTACAAAAGTGTGCTCATAGTAGTAAAAGGAAGGAATATAGGCTTCCCTAGGCTTTGATCAACTTTGAGGAAGACTTACTCCACAAACGAGATATATTGCAAAAGCACAGAACAAACAAAGTCTATGACATTGTAAATCTGAGCAAGTTTTGTTTCAGTTTTAGTGGCACAAATGCATAAGATAAAATTTACCTTTTTGTAAAAGTGCAGTAAATAGAAGGTAGCAATTCATGATGCTGGGTAATGCAGAAGATGGAAGGGATGACTACTACGTGTGAATTGACCCCTGACAAAGCCGGGAGCATAAGCATGATTAGCTATATAACTTTTTTTTTTTTTTGTATAAAGTACTGAAATGTCCCACGTTTGGTACGCAGCGTATACAGAGTTTTCATTTGGCTGAGTTTTTGATGTAGCAGCTGCCCATAGCGGAAATCATGGGGACCAGCAAAGCGTTACAAGATCCAAGAAGCAGGCTGGCACCATAGTTTAAAAATGCAATCCAGAGTCTTTCAAGCAGTAGGCATACTTGTCACATCTCGAGTGATACGGACTCCACCCCTGCCTGCATGTTATCAGCAGGACAGTGCAATGGGGCAGGGGCCCACGTTTACTCCCTTCGCCCCAACCTGCCACCTCACGGGACTCACCTGTACCTGCAGCAGCACTTGGATGCCTTCTGGTGTGAAAACCGTTCAGACCTGCCCTACTTTCAGGTTGCACGCTTCACAGAGCCGCCACTGCCCAGGTCCCACCTTGCCTCCTCTTCTCCATCACTCTGGGTTTTTCATCAGTGTCATTATCTGCCCTGCTGTCAAACTCCAGGACAAAAAAACCTCCCCGCTATGCACACTTCATAACATGGCCAAATGCTGAGGCTTACTGTACCTCTTCCAGTATACAGTGTCTGCAGATTTAACTACAGAACACCGCATTAATTAATACTCCTCTTATTCCATGCAGTAAATTATGAGTTAAAGTTCATACGTCTCTTACTCAGTTACACTTGCTTTTCATGAAGATTCAAAACTTTCAGCTATCTTCATATGGAGACTTGTAAAACGTGAACTTTCAGCATGAAAGCTTGAATTTTATCAACTACCAAGAGTAAAAAATAATCACTATATATGTCATATTAGTTATTGAATTAAGAATCCAATCAGGAAGCAGGAATAATATAATTTGATTTGCATAGTTGCATGTCAGCTCTCTGACTAATTGAGTAGAATAAAACAAACTAGAAGCTGCTGTTATTCACAGATCACTGTATGATAATGAACTTATTGTTAGCCAAGAGTCATTCACTGAAGAAATTAAAAAATAAATCGAACAGCAAATTAACTTGAAAAGTTCTGGAATTCTTAATATTCACCACTTAGCTACCAGAAACAGCTGCACGAAGAAACCCGTACACATTTCAAGAATGCTTCTTACAGAGAGCTATATTATCCAAAATATACAAACATCTTATAGTTTCTTCTACCGAAACACATTAAATTCAGTTTTCTTCCAAAGGCTCTGGCTATTGTAGTAAGATAAGAGCCCTGCATCCTGTAGGTGTTTACGATTAATGCCCTTGCCCAAACATAAATATTACTGTAAATAAAAACAAATGTAACTAATACACGATCATCAAATGGACAAGGAACTGTTTATTTTTTTTAAAATATATTATTTTCCAGATTCCAAAAGTGACATCCCTGACCTGTCTGAATTATACTACCCGTACTCAGATCAATGTTTCTTCATTTCTGCTGACAGTGCCTGCTCTCTTTTCCCAGCGTTTCTCCCAACCCGTAGAAGAGCTGGTTGAGGACTAAGATAACTGTACCTTACAAGACATTGTCTTGCTGGGGATAAAGAAATTGCTGTAGCAAGCTGGACTGAACAGAGATTGGCTGTTCTGTGGAGATTTTGATTTATGTGTCTGAGCTAGTTATTCTCATCTTTAATTTTATATTGCAAATTGCTGGGTTTTACACAGGCAAATCTAGGGTGTCTGAGTGCTATTTTTGGTCTATATAAATCTCTTGCACATTCATTGTCCTATATATAATTTACGTAAGATGGCATGTTAGCAGTCTGTGATTTAACTATGTGGCATTACATTGCTTTTACATGAGGGTGATTTTTCTTTTATTCTGCTTTAGTTTCTGTAAGGACAGACATAATGATTTTTTTTTGTTAGTCAAGGATTCTTTTTGCCTTCATACCTCAAATAAGTGGTCTAACAGACTCTCAAACATCACCTGGACTTTCTCCAAATTCTAAATGCTAACTGCATTGGTCAGCTTAAGCACTTCTCGTAGGCTGCTATGAAGTTAGTAAGGTACCTATAAGGTGGAGTGTCAAACGTAAGCAAACAGCTCCATAAGACTTTTCACTTTGATTTTGCCAGCATTTCAAGAAAATACAGCAGTCCACACATTTTACTTGCCATGTTAAAATGTGATTGCATTGCTTAGTCATCTTTTGTACAGACCTGGCATGTGAAAAGTGCCCCAGACTCACGTCATAAGATGCATCACACTGTGTGCAGTCAGTACGTCTAGGTCAGTACCCTCTTTTTTGCAGAGTAAAATATAACTTTGAAAGATTTCTCTATAAATCTATCTTCCTTTTTTTAAACACAGCTTCACTGATAAAATTATTCCATCCCAGCTGCATAGTTAGAAACCAGCTTCAGAAGAAAATCCAACAGTACACCTAAAACAAGCTGCTAACAACTAGCACGATGAACTAAGCAACCGTTAGTTGTACTACAGTTCTCATGTACTACAGCTAATTTCTCAGTTAACCCTATGCAGCAAATAATTCTTCTAGTAAGTGCTGCTTTCCCAATTTAGAAATAGAAGCAGCAAGACACCTACAGCTTTAATGACTTTCCCATTGCCACCAACGGATACAAGTGAGAAAGTCAGGATTAGAAAATCTAGTTACTAGCTTTCATTCTAAAATTCAATCCAACAAAGCAAACAAGTGAATATTTGGTAAAAGGGATGTACTGTATTATGAAGTCATATCATACAGCAGTGTGATGAGAAGAGTGCTCAGTCTTCCTAAAAAAAAAAAAGGTATGGAGCAGCTGCATTAGGTAGACTTAGAAGTAAAATCTTAAGATGGTGATTAACACACATAAATATTATATGAACATATATTATAAATAATTGAGATTCACAAGAATAATAAATAGACAACGTTTTACTGAAATTTACTTTTTCACAGATCATTTGTACATTTAATTATTCCCGACATGAAAATCACTCTTGAAAAGATTATGATAATATGTCTAAAGCTTATCAGATAACTAGTTTCATCCCTAAAAAAATACTGCAATAAAATAAAAATGTTTTTGAAAAATTCAAGCAAATTATAGCTTTAAAACCAAGATATTTTAAAAGCTACCTTGCTTTTGACCATTTAATGTGATTACTTTGAGTTATATCTCTGGCTTGAATTGCTGACAAAATAAGAGTAAGCATGACATGATGGATAAGATCTGCCACATTAATAAGTAAAAACCTGGAAAAAATTAACTTGACATTTGAAGAGGGGGAGAAAATGTCAAGAAATAATTATTTTTATTCAATATCGCTTGTGAGAACCTTGTTGTCCTTAACCAGGTCTGGGAATGTTGTCTACACTTCATATTATCTGTCTAGAGTTTCCATTCCTTTAATGAGATATAATCAATACTAACCAGTTACACGTAAAATGATCCCCCCTCCCC
>VXBL01007727.1:1643838-1669692 GCA_013400195.1 Aramus guarauna
CCCACTACTCTTTGGTCCCTGCCCCCGCCCCCAGCTGAGCTGTTTCTCAAAGGCATTTCTTGGTCTGAAGCATTTTACTATTTTTATGTACGTATCTGGGAGAACTGGGAAAAGGGGATTACTAAGGTGTCTGCGCGAACTGGACTGTAAAACCTATTTATTCCATTTCTTCTTGGCAAAACACTACCTTATGAGACTACAAACTCCTTAAACACTGCTCATTCACTATGTATTTGATACAAAATGGGTATCTTGGACCAAAGCCCAAGGCTAGCTACAGCTGCCTCTGCAAAATGAAGTACTCTTAAATCCCGTCCACTTAAACAGTGAAGCATTCTTTATGCGGAGGGATGCTGTGTGCTAAGCACCACTCAGCCTCTCCTGCACCAGGCTTCGCCCATCACCCCCACCTCTCCCTGGTGCAAGGGCTGACTGCAGGGACCTCTGCCACCAGCTCCTCTGCGGGGCTTCTCCTTTTGTTACTGAGCCTTAAGTTTTGCTAAAGAGGGAGTCATTTTAGCCAGGAACCACACAGGTGACTTTCTAGATTTCGAGGCCTTATTTTGCTGTCTGAAGTTGTTTGCACTGATGGGAACGCTGGGTAAGTCCGGCGCTATACATACACACCAGTGCTTTGTGTCCTGAGGTTGTATCACACGCAGAGCAGGACATCTTTTTTCAAATTCATGATGTAATGTCTTTATCCAGAGTCTGATATAACTTCTGAAAGCATATTTTAGAGAATGTAGGTTGAGCAGCATAAGAGCTCTCTCTTAAGCATTAGGGAGAGATCGTGCAACTGGGGAACAATATATTTTGACCTTCAGATGCCACTTTGTTCACGTACTCCAACCATGGTTACTTCAAATTGTCTTGGGATTTGCTTTTGAACTGAAAACTGATTTCAGCACATTCTATGGACAAAATACATCAATATGATGTGGAATAACACTGTATTGTCCTACATCATGTAATACCTGATAGCCTTTCTTTTTTAGCTGGAAATGATAATGGCTCAAAGCACTGTTTCCTAACCATGATACACAAATAATCTGAGCTCTGTAATTAACATTTTTAATCCTTTGCTCTATATATTTAGGGGAAAAAAAGAAAAAAAAAAAAAAAGAAGAAAAAACCCAGAAAGCAGATCACCAAACCAGATATTCTTATCCAGTTATCTAACTGTACAGAATTTGCATTCTATTATATATCTTTCATTTGAGCAGAACGAGGCAATTTAGACAATGTATAGGTCTGAAAATTTTCCCATTTTCCCATCACTGTTTTGTGAAAAGTCATGTAAGCCGTATGTAGAGTGAAAACATCACTCTAGAAATTAAATACAAGAAGAATAATTAAATCAGTAGAATATTTTGACTAATTATATTTATTTCTAAATAAATAAATAAAAAGAATATAGACTTCCTAGAGAATTTTGAAATTAGTTTACAAGATGCCA
Source organism: Aramus guarauna (assembly GCA_013400195.1). Classification (NCBI taxonomy): domain Eukaryota; kingdom Metazoa; phylum Chordata; class Aves; order Gruiformes; family Aramidae; genus Aramus; species Aramus guarauna. Next base: position 1,645,298 of record VXBL01007727.1, read on the forward strand.
CTATTTTCTTCTATTCCCATGCTGATATTGTGACATCGGTGCAAAGAATTTAAAAAAAAACCAAAAACAAAAACATTTATCATTCTCAGCAATGAATTAGCATGGTCTGGTACATTGTAGAGGAAAATTTTATGATGAAATATTATGGTCCTTATGAAAAATATATAAGCATATGCAGTCTGAGTTTTCTTTGCTCTGAATGAAACTCTGCATTAAAATAGAACTTCTGCAGGATCAATATGCCTTTTTAACTGCTTGTCTATGCTGGTTACATGAAAAACCAGTCAAACTTTCTTATGGGTGTACTTGAGTTGTCAGTGGTTGACACTGTGCTCTTTTTGGATTTTCTGTTACAATGGGACAAAGAGTGAAATTCTGGCTCTGCTTGAGCCAATGGAGTTTTACCCATGACACTGGTGGAGAAGGACTTTGTTGTGTGATTTTTGGTGCTAAGGGGTAGAAAATTCTTGCTTCTGTTTAAAAAAATCCAACTCTTGGCCTTAGCGGTGGGCAGGGTATGAAGTCTTCTGCAAATAACCAACCAGTTCTCTAAAGGAGGAGGATTCTCGATGCTCATCCTCCAGCTTCACAGGCAAGGAGCTCTTGACACTGTTGTTTCTGCTGGACCCTGAGAGAAGACATCTGAAATGATAGACCTATTCTGGTGGGGCACAAAAGGGAGAAGATGTTATGAAGAGGGATTGGTTGAGAATGATTCATGCTGAACAGCTTCTCTCCTGTCTCCAGGCATGACCAGTCTGGGGAATTCCTGCAATATTTGATATTTTATAACATCCTTGCTTTAAGACGAGAAAAGAAAAAAAACATCAGTTTGCTTTATTGCACTGTCAGGATTTGATTCTTGGGCTATTGGGCCCCTATTGATGTCTTAATGGGGCCTAGGAAATAATACTTCTGGCCTGGAAAATAATAATTCCTGCTATAAAGATCTGCTTATTCTCTTCTGTTCTCTTTTAAATATTTGTAAGGCAACAATCCAGAGAATTCATCACTGCATCAAGAAAATCAGAGTTTAATATCAGGAAGGGAAATAAAAATGCTTTTGCCGGGGGAAATTGAAATACTGCATACAGCAATTTGGAAACCCATTTACCATATTAAAAGAAGTGACTTACAAAAATTCATGTATTTAACAACTTTTAGAAGCAGTACATCTTTCTAACAGGACACAATATTAAACTAAGAATTTTATGACCTTTTTGCACAATTTATGAATATTATGTAGATTTTATCTTGCCCTAAACACTCCAACATCTACCCAGAAATCTTTGGGCTACATTTATCTTAGAAAAGAGAGCTGAAGTACAGTGATGCTTAGGTTGTATTTCTCCCTCTGCACAAACTACCTGATCTGCATCTTACACATCTTGTGTTTGGTGCAGTATGCTGCACAGTGGTTGTTTACACACTGGGTCTTTATCAGTTCAGTTGTCTTTGGTTACCATGTTTACTTGATTTTTTTTACCTCAGATTTCGAGCATAAAACTAAGATGAGAAGAGCAAGACTGAAAATAAAAAATCCTGGTAACATTTATGCTTCATTACTGTTTTTCATGTAAGATGTATATAGCTTTCATATAAGAGGGACGTAGTATTTGGTATACTGTTCATAACAAGGTCAGGTCTATACCAGAAGCACCAAGCTGTGTTCTTTCTCTTTCAGATATTACTGGCATCAATAATTGTTCTGTAATCAACAAGAGCATGGCAATTCTGTTGATGATGCATGAGACACTGGAATTGCCCTCATCCTTGCTCTGCTACAACGACCGCAATGGCAAATGTGCTATTGTCAGGAAACCAGGCTGACAGAGCTGTGAGGAACTTGCAGTAAGTAAGCACATTCTCTAAAGAAATTCAATGTTTGTAGCCACTGTCTCACACATATAAACAGTCCTTTAAATATGCTGTCAGAGTTCATGTAACAGCAGTGAACCTTTCTTTTTTTGTCACATTTTCGGGGCAGGTTTTGGTTATAGTCTGTGGTCTGCTTGTTTATCATTCCTTCCATTTGCTGTGCTCTCTATTAATCTATTTCTAGCTTTCTCAGTACTACTTTGGAATTATCAAGGCATGTCGTAGCTGGCAAGCGTGAAAGTTCTGCCTTGCTGCTGCTGTGCCATTTTGGGAGGAGAGCTATGCAATTATGACAAGTTGCTTGTTATTAACCTTTGATTGCTGAATGTTGTTTGTTGAGATGCAAAAAGCAGGAACATAAAGGCAATTTTAATTCTCTCATCCTTACTGACTTCACACATTCTTTCTTTTCTTGCCTGTCTGTTGTGGAATAAGCTCCTATTTTCAATTCATTCTCTTACATCAATGTGCTCTTTCAAATCTCTTCCAAAAGCTCATTTATTCTCAGCAACTTGTTAACCAAACAGTCGTCTCTTCTCTCCTATTGTTATTTCTATTTCACCTGTCCTTTCATAAACCTTATTTGTACTCTCTCTTTAATTTCTTACTTCTTTCATTGTGTTTATTTTTGTAAATCATTTTATTGTACTATTTAAAAGTAAGTTTAGAGTGCCTTAGCCAAGGATGCTAAGCAAAATCAACAGTCAGAATCACTAAAATGCAGTCATATCTACAACGTAGGGCTCAGACGCTGCGCATGAAGTAAAAACAGACATATAGTTCTTCATGAACACTTACTTAAGGGTCCCACCCTGGAGTTCGCTGAAACCATGGCAGCCACTCAATTCACTTCTGTTAGCTTTGGAACAGGCCAGGGTGAGAAAATGAAAAGGCGAGGTAGAAGGATGAATGGAATAGAAAAAAGAAAAAATAGATCAAACTGAATATATGAGATGCACAATTAAGACTGCTGTTAAAACATCCATTATATAATAAGCGTGCAAAAAACCACAAAGTTTTTCAAAATGCAAGGTAATATACGCCATTCTCTCTCTGATTAGGACTAAAGCCAAGATGTGAAAGAAAACTTATTAAACACAGGGGAATGACAATCAGAAAAGGAATTCTTCCATTTTGTATAGCAAACCTGGCTTACCAGTCAAAGTAGTGTACAATGAATTGAGCCTTTTACTTCTTTTTAGAAAGACGAATCCATTAAAAATATCAGATGCCTATATCTTTCTGTTGTCCTTTGAAATATGTATTTTCAAGTTCATCAATGTATGAGCACTTGCCTTTTGTTAATTCCATATTCTCTTAAAAGCAATAACTGAACCAGATTATGCATTTCTTCTGAAGTTCTTCTGAGAAGACAAAAAAAAAGCATTTCAAAACAGATAAAATTTAGGAACTAAATTCAGCTACACATAGTGATTCAAAATGGAATTTGAGATCATTTCTCTTGCCTTACTCAGATTTTTCTAGCCTTTTAAATTTTAAAAAAGAACATTCAGGCCACAAAACAAAAGATATTTCTGATATCAGTCACATATTTTCATATATAAGGTACAAAAACTTTTTCAAATAAATATTACATTTGCCATGATAGTGCAAGGGAATACTAATTTCTTTTTTTAAGTGGAAAAACTAAAATCATGCTAAAATTCAAAAGGGTCAAGTAATTGTGACTTTTCGTCTTTAACATTGTGAAAACATCGTGTCATAGTAATGAGAAAAAAAGTAATCCATTTGTGTTCTGAGAAAAGCATTATTTTTCACTTACCTTGACATGAGATTAATAAGGTGTAAGCTCAGGAAAATACACATTTGAACTGTATGACTGGGCTCCAATTAAGCCTCTCAGTTAAAGCAATATTGAGTTACGTGTGCCTCTGCAAATCTAGAACATACCAAAGTTAAAAATGTACCTACTTTTTCCAATAGTAGTCTTGGAATAGAAAGTTTAATATTTTTTGCTTGTGCATGTAACCTTGTTCCATTTTGTTCATAAAAGACAGAAACCTACCCTGGATACCTATTTAAAATATTTTTATATTTTTTGCCTAAGCAGTAGAACCTATAGCTTGTAACACAAGTTCAAGTTCAATATAGTTTATGACTTGCAGTAAGTGTACCCCCAAATACACCTAATGTGAGTGTTCAGCTGTGAAAAGTGGGTTTCTATAAAATACAACTGTAACCCAAAACAATTCCTGATGATAGAAGAAGAATGAAAAGGAGACAAAACATTTGAAATAAGTTCGAACAAAAAGGGCTACAGATATTACTGACAGATTGTGAGATTTTGTCTAGTAAATAAAAGGAATGCTGGCCTGGAAATCAATGAACCAAAATTGGTGTGTTGGAACCAATTTTGGTTCATTGATTTGGACTTGCACAACCCCCAAAGGGAAAAGGATCTATTTTATAAAAAGCAAAAGAGGAATCACAGTAATCACAGCAGTTGACTTGGGATTTGATTATTGAACCAACCTTTTCTTTTTTGCTACGAAATACTGCATGATAGATTCTTAATATTGTACTTTGAAATTAGCTCAATGGCCTCAAGTGGATCTTTATACAGAAAAGAACACATTACTTGGATTCTGCTCTTACCTTTTTGGGGTTCGTTTGTACTTTCATAATTCCTTTTTTTCAGCTCATTGATGCTACCCCTTTTACTTGAGCTAGCAAGCTGAACAATGACAAAATTTCTCCTATGTCATTAAGGCAGAAAAATACTAAGATATGTTTGCACCTGAGAGAAGCCTCTTACTCTTGCTGACAGTGCCTGTGATGACACATCTCCCCTACTGTTGCCCCATGAGTGTGCTGGATCACAGCTGCCCATTGCAGTTGTACCTTCACTGGCTGTGGCTCTATTCAGCACCCAGAACCTGGGCCACCTAAAACACTTCTGAAAATGTGGATACTTGGTTGAGAGCATGTTGGCTAGACTGACTAGGTTCAGCCAGACTCACATAAAGTTGGGTGTTCCTGCTGTGTATGCCAGGTTTGTTCATTACATGGAGGCTGATGGTGAGAATGGCTCACAAATTTGAAAACCGAGTAGCTTCAGTTTACTTCCTTTCAGATTTAAAAAAAAATAAAAAAATAAAAAAATTTGTTCCATAGAAATGACACCATTAATAAAATGTTTAGAGTTTACAACCAGCCTAACTGAAATCAGACTCATTGCTAAGAGTTAGTTAAAGATTTAATGTAGCCATGAACATTTCTAGTATTTTTGTGGGACCTTGGGGCTGAAAGGATTTGGGTTTTGCTTGAGGTTTTTTGCCTGTTTTAATCTTATGGCCGTTGGTCTAAATGGTGTAAAGATTTTTAACCTTTTAAGGAAAAAAAATTAGCTCTCAACCAATATTGTACATTACTAATGCATACTACTTTAAATAATAATAGGGCTTATGACAGCTTTTGGAAATTTCTCCATTACCTGTCTTAGTAACAGATTTAAACTGATACTAAGAACATTTGAAAATCATACTCCAAATGTACATTGTGACTTAGTCAATAACTGAGGAACTATCTTAATTTTTGACATTTGAGGAACTTCATATTTCATTCTTAATTAATGCTAATTCACACACACACTCTCATATGCATACATCGATGAACACAATAAATATATGTTACAGCATGTGTTATATATATAGTGTGTATATACACTTAGAAAGAGAAAAAAGTACATATGGTTGCTCCTATTGCTGTCTTACCACATGAAGTTTGAAAAGATTCATTACTGTGATAAAGAAACTAACAGGGCACTTAATCCTGAACAGGCTTTTCAACCCTCTTCTCCTTCTTCCGTAAATTCATTGCACAGGAGAACAGAAGTATAAAATCTTATGCAAATTTGGAATAAATGGATTAAATGTTATTCTGTGTTCAGTCATGAGTGACCTTCTCAACCTTCTATAATCAAAGATGAAGAAGGCAGTGATGCAGAATAACACCAAAAATATAATGATAATAGAATAACTATCAAAGATTTCCAGAAATAAACACCCACAACAAATGTGTGTCTGTTTGGTTCAGTGTAAGTAAAGTTTGCTTTCTTGAAAGCTATGAACTTATTGATAATGTGACATTAATTTGGTGGTGATTCACATCATAATTTTCATTTTTGTAATGGGGCCCTGGTATTCCTTGTAAACATCCACAAAGTTTTTCTTATGTTAAAAAAATTAAAACACAACACACAACTCAATAAAGTTTCCTTTAATGCGGTCATAAAAATTTATCTCCTAGTTTTGGCTTCATTTTTATGTTATAGTAATGGTTAAGACACATCATGGATATATTGCTAATTAAGAGTATGACCCAGGTAAAAATAAAAATAATATATAAAGCAAAATGTACTGTTATTGACTCTTCAGTCTGCTGAAACAGGGTTTTTTTATCATCCTGATCTAGGTCAGAGTAGGTTATGAACAACGTCTGGGTTCATGCAAAACGTGTAAACAGGAAGAGAAGAAATTTATTTTCTCTTTACTCCTCTCTCACCTGAATTTTTGTGCTCTGGTTTAGACTACAGCAGCTGTGAAGAACATTCAGAGAACATTTAGCAGGGTGAAGTGTCTGGAGCCTTTCAGGAGGACTAATCAGTGTTTGGGGCAGGAGTGTTAACCAGTGACATTGGACCACATTATTTCACCATTATTATGTCTATCCATAGATTAAAGGTCAGAGCCTTCTCAGATGTACATAGGTATAACTGTGTTACTTTGTAATGGCATAGGCAGAACTTCACATCCTAAGAGGTTCCAATCCTCAGTGCCACTTGCAGCTAAAATAGACTGAGACTGTTTGTATGCCACAGGCTACACAATCTCCTTTAGTTATGAAAAGGCAGGAAATAAAATGAAAAGTACTAGTCTGTAGGTACTGTACATATAAATCGATCAAAATCCTAGCTAAGACTTTTACTCTGCATGGTCATATCTGAGGAGAAGGATAACATCTGTTCTTGTTACAAAAAACCCCAATTCATATATCTGGGCATATAATATAAGCAATGTGTAGTTCTGGGATGGCACTCAATAAATTTTTTCCCATTCCTATATTGCCTGCTGCTTGAGATGTCTCATATAGCACATACTCTACATACTGTGATCATCTCCAGAAAAATAAATAGGTAGTACAGAACTCATATCTACCTGTATCTCTGGGCCAGTCAAATGTGTTTGATGTTAAAGCAATGCCAAGTGGTTGTTTCAAACTTTGGAAAGTTCATCATCCTGAACTGGAGCTCTGCAAGTACTCTGAATATCTTGATGCTGGTTTGAAATTTAAAACTGATCTGCTATGTGATGTTGCACAACTCTTCCTGTCTTCAGGTTCCTTTTGTGTATTCTGTCTATTTTGGTTATAGTCTTAATGCACAGATATTCCTCTCCTGTGTGTACACACTTTTTCAAAAAAATGATTTTAAAGACCCTTGCAGTCCTGGTCAGAGCCTCAAAACAATACCAGAGAGAAATATTAATAATATGCTTTGTATAAGCTTGTAGAAGCAACCTACATATTTAATCTGTCAAGTAGTACTTTCCTTTGTAGTGCCAACAGCAATGTAATCACAGAACCATCTCCACATATCTCAGTTTCAGTCTTTACTAACAGGATGAAAAACACTTCCAGCTGGTAAGACTGCAGTTCATGGTAGTAAGTTCTTTCAAATAGTTACACTGGAGTTGGTAGGCATCAATCAAGTATTTCTCCCTGGTTGTAAGAATTTTAGACTGCAGAGCTGGCACACCTAGCAACATATGCATTTCCATCAATGCATTCAGTAGATAAAGGATTAGAAACCTATGCTTTTCCTGTTTTTTTCTAATGAGAAACTTTAACGAAACGATGAAGTATAACAATAGTAGGAGATGATCCTACATGAACAAGCAGAGAACTTCTGCTTTCAAGTTCATCACAAATATAATGTTGAAATGCCTAGGTAGTTTTCACAATGTTTATGTAACATATGACAACTAGCCAGTTACCTGTGTTAGGCAGACCCCATTCACTACAGGCACCTTTTCCTAAAACGGTTTAGTAATGATCATTCCCCCAAAGCCCTGTTCACTACTTCTACATATAAAGAAACTCAGCACGTTGACAGACATGGTCTTGCACATCTAGATGAGTGGTATAAGGCGTGATTTCTAATGTTGCTTCTGAGTTGTCTCACACTAAAAATTGGTAACTGTGTGGAGGCTCATAATCCACTGTAGCTGCTTTATGCTAAGAGGTTTGATTTATCATTGAAATGGACTGGAAGCATTCATGCCATCAGCGATGGCATCTGAGTGCTTTTGTTCTGGAATTAGATTTACCAGAAAGACATCATTAGACAGTTCATATGAGCATCTATTATGCTGGGCACAAGTAATTCAGAGTAGGTGCTGATATAATTTTGGAGATCTGAGTAGAGATACTTCAAGGAGGTACAAGCCCCACTGATTTTTATACTTCTAATTTGCAGTTGGGATTCCTATTCAGCCTGTTTCTGAATGTGTAGCTAGCTGTATTGAAATGAGTGGGAATCAGGATCTAGTTCTTTTTTACAGGATGTTTTAAATGTAAATTTAAGAAATGGGAGACTAATAAACCAAATAAAACTCTTAGGCTTACATAGATTTGTCAAAAATGAATGGATTTTCCCCTATTCTGTTAACGAAACACATGTTCAAAACAAACATCCAGAGCTGAGACGTTAATAGAACAGACTTGCCAGACATCAATGAAATGTAAGCAAAAATTATTTTGTTTGCATTTTAATAGATTTCAAGCCTGAGTGTCTGAAGCCAAGGTCTTAAGGCTATATTGAGGTTCCTAGATGGAATTACTTTGATTGACAAGAAAATGCTAAGTTATGCTAGCATTGCTGAGGTCAGTGACAAGACTCCAGGAGGTTAATCATCACGGGAATAAAGACTTGTAACTAGAAAGGCAAACATATGAAACATCACAATCAGATACTGTTTGTCCATGGGATAAACATGGCAAAGGAGAAAGAATTTTTTTAATATAACCCCTAAGAATGGAATTTAATTGAACACAAAGTAAAAATGCTAAAATTGTAGCAATTTTTTCTCATAGGGCTTTCCAGACCTCCTGAAAATACTCTGGATACCTGCTAGTCTGAAGATATGTTTCATTTTAAAAACAAAACACTGAAAAATGCAACTGCTCTGAAGTGCAAGGTTAAAGTCACTAATACATAGGTAGTGGCATCAAGCAATGTATTTATGGTATGCACTGTATAGAGTATTAATTAAGTGGCTGTGCAAACATAGGACCTCCTACCCTTCCCAGGTCCCCCCAGTCTATATTGCCACCAGTGCATGTAACTGTCTCCTTCCAGCTTCCTCTCCTGGCTCTTTTAAAGATCTGTTCAGGGTCTCATTGCTGAGCATCAAGGCTGAGAGACTAGATTGGAAGAACAAAGAGACAAAAGGCTGGGAAAGGAGGGAGGCCCTGGGGAAAAGGATAGTAGGTGAGAATATTTGTACTCCTGGTTTTAGAAACACGAAAGTTTCTCCTCTCCTACAATGAGCGCCATTTGAAAGGAGCAGGTCTTCCTTTGCTACCACTGGCTATGCTCTATAAGGGAACACTTTATACACAAACTGATGGGAAATGGAAATGGAGTTCCAGCATGCAATTTTTATAGAATATATATATATTTTAACATGGTTACACTGTTCTGCAGCAGTCTACAATGTTTGTTTACCTAGTCAGTTACTTGATATGAAACTTTTCTTATTTTAGCCAGGCTCCTAGCTTTTTTATGGATTGGAACAATGTGTGCTGTGTGGCAAGTCTTTCTTCTACCCTCTTAGAATACATTTAATCTGAACTAATATTCAGTTCCATTTGCAAGGTGCATTTCTCAACAACAGAATAGAAAATTTCATCTCGGCTTGTATTTACTGGGAGCTTGCTGCTTTCCTCTTAGTTTGCCTTAAAATTCTGTCTTCAGTTACAAGGGCTTTGTCAAGTTTTAGTTCAGCTTGGGAGCTGCTTTTCCCAGCTTATCAGCTAGAGTCAAAAGAGAAGGAAACAGTACAAGCCTTTGAATTTACAACTGCACATTTGAACTGCCTGTTTGCATCTTTACTATTACTCTTACTTCTTGCTATTATTTTAAAAAATCTTCCCCAGAGAATATGAAACATGGGGCAGGTGATCCTTCCCCTCTACGTAGCACTGGTGAGGTCACGCCTGGAATACTGCACCCAATTCTGAGCTCATCAGTACAAGAGATGTGTTCATACTGGAGAGTCCAATCAAGGGGCACAAACATGGTGAAGGGACTAGAGCATCTTTCCTCTGAAGAAAGGCTGAGAGAGCTGAGACTGTTTAGCCTAGAGAAGTGAAGACTCAGGGAGGATCTTGTTAATGTATATAAATACTTGAAGGGAGGGTGCATAGAGGACAGAGCCAGGCTCCTTTCAGTGGTGCCCAGAGACAGGATGAAGGGCAATAGGCACAAACTGAAACACAGGAGGTTCTGTGTGAACAGTGACCAAGCACTGGCACAGCTTGTCCAGAGAGGTTCTGGGGTCTTCAATGTTGGAGATACTCAAAAGCCATCTGGACATCGTCCTGGGCAGCCTGTTTTAGGTGGCCCTGCTTGAGCTGGGAAATTGGACAAGATGTCCTTCAGAGGTCCCTTTCAATTGTAACCAGTCTGTCATTCTGTGAGATTCTGCATCTCATGTCAAAGCTAAACCAGCCGCAGTTGGTGTATACAGGAATACTCAGTCTTAATATATGACATCTAGGTGTGCAGACTGCTTCTCCATGACACGTTCAGTGAGCCTGATGTATCTAAAAATGCACAGGAACGCTGTATCTGTTTGTGAATTACTTTTTCTCCATGCATGCTCTGTGAAAGGTAGAACTTGAGTTCAAGACTTGGTATTGGGGAGGCACACATTCTTCTGCACAAATTCAAGTTACTTTGTGAAACATGGCTGACACAGACTGGGTATGTATGTATGGCATGTATGCTTTAACCTGAAGTAAAAGACAAATCTCTTTTCTTGTGGAGAAAAACTAGTTTTTTTAGAAGAGATATATCCATATGAGCATCTGTAAGTAGTTGTACATGCAACCTGTGAAACACACTTTTAAAAAGTAAGGCAAAACGTGCAAAATATGCTGTACATATGTGAATGAAAAACAATGAAGGCAAGGCCCTGTGAACAATCCATAATCCAGAACTATTCATAAAACATGGCATTTTATAGCAATCTATAGGTCAAAGCAAACATTAATTCTCACAACTCCTTTGAGCAGTGGATGAGAAAATATTATTTAAATTTGAGAAACTAAGCCAGTTAAATATTTCATCTCCTGAGGCTATATAGCATGAAATCTTATGCTCTGATATTTGTTTCTATTAATATGGGCTAGAGCACTTCTCCTATGAGGACAGTCTGAGACAGTTGGGATTGTTCAGCCTGGAGAAGAGAAGGCTCCAGGGAGACCTTCTAGCAGCCTTCCAGCACCTGAAGAGGGCCTACAAGAAATCTGGAGAGGGACTGTTTACAAGGACATGTAGTGATAGGACAAGAGGTAATGGCTTTAAGCTGAAAGAGGGTAGATTTAGATTAGATGTTAGAAAGAAATTCTTTACTGTGAGGGTGGTGAGGCACTGGAACAGGTTGCCCAGAGAGGTTGTGGAGGCCCCCTCCCTGGAAGTGCTCAAGGCCAGGTTGGATGGGGCTTTGGGCAACCTGGTCTAGTGGAGGGTGTCCCTGCCCATGGCAGGGGGGTTGGAACTAGACGATCTTTGAGGTCCCTTCCAACCCAAACCATTCCATGATTCTATGATAATATTTATTCTGTATTTACGTTAATCACATTCATTTACTATCAGTTCTGAGTCCTGTACATCTGTTTGTTTCTAAAGCTATATTGCAGCTATAGCCACACACCCACCATAGAACTGCAGGAAAAAGGCAAACAATTTTTGTTCTGAAATTACTGCAGTAAGCAATAGTTGCTTCCTTCATGTGTTCTTTCCTTCCTGTTTCCATATTATTCATTAGAAAATGTAATAATGTTAGAGATATATCACATTTAGCTGAGTAATAGCTCACAAGCATCAACCATTTGGCAACTGCATTATGTGTAAAATTGTAGTGATGGGGATTATTTTCTATCCTACAAACCTACAATGTTGTTTAGATCCAGCCTAGCCTGGCAAGCTTCTTGCCCATCCATATTAGCTTTTGATATTCTCTCTTCTGCAGTTCAAGGAGTGGCCAGTCTACCCAATTCTTGTACAGCCTCAACTGTCAAGATATGCCAAACTATACTCTCACAGTATTCTTGTCTAAACCTTTTGCATCAGATACTGTGAAAGTACATAGGAATAATAAAACACATATGATGGCTTGCTATCATTCTTCTCAGACAAGATTTAAAGGGTGAGCTCAGGCCCAGTAAGAAAGTCAGATAGACCTTCAGACTGATGGAAAGTGATGTGATGGCACAGATTAAGTGGTTTGTCATCTGAATGTATAGCAGGCACAGTTTGTATTTTGTTTATTCCTTGGTTAGAATATTGTAGGCTCTGAGGACATGATGATAGCTTTCTATTTGCACAAGGACTCAAGGGATGCAAGAAGTTGTGTTTTGTCCTAGCCATGATTGCAGTCCCCGCAGGCACATCCTCTAGCATGGGAAGGTGAGGGCCTCTGGCTCCCACCCACACACCAACTGGCCAAGCTGGCAAGCTGAAGAGGAATCATTATTGCCAGCCTTTGCAATTTTATCTTGATCTTGATATATTTGGTATTTTTCCTTAATCTCCTCCACAGGAGTTGAATGTTTATCAGTAAATTTTCACTGTTTTTAGAAAATAAAAATTCTTCATGCTTGTGGAGAAATGATTAAAGCCATTGTCTAAAGATATCCAGAAGACAAATTAAAAATATGTTTTCAAAAAAAAATTCTGTGTTTATGATACTGATCACAATATTTTGGGAGAGCCATCACGTTAAATGGTTGCATTTTCCAGTACTAGAAGACTGCAATGCTCTGGAAGGAACAAAGTGCACTGCCCCCAGCCCAGTCGTCACAAAGTTTTGCTTGTTGTGGTTTTTAACCCAGCACTCTGTTTACTACATGCAAAGTCCTTTCTTCCTATGAACTTCTAGTTTCAGAATCAAATGCATCTCATGTTTTGGGTCTCTTCTTTATAACATAGAAGCTGCTGCACTCTGTATCAGAAATAAAAGTCATCTGCAGAAACATTACAAATCCTCATTTCAGTGAACTGTATCTAAAGATGTGGATTAACTTTAGTCAAAGCTTTTGCATTTATGTCTAACACCAGTTTGAGAAGTCATTTTAATCTGCTGCTCTTCTCATGCACAGAGTGATTGTGGTGAAGTGATTTAGAAGGGAATTGCTAGAAAGAATTTAACTTTGCAAACGTAGACAGATGGACAAGGGTTTATCATTAATGATTGGAGGTGCATGTGTATGCATGTAGAAGGGGGAAAAATGCTTCATTTTTATTAGAAATAAAGTCAGCAAAAACTGAGCACAGGAGTTTATATGTAATATTCCAGATACAGAAAATCAGCACTGAATTGTTCAACAGTATAGCTCCAGCAGGAGCTTAAAATTTAAGTCAATCCCCTGGTTAGATATGTGATTGTTGCTTGTGCAATTAGCCTTGCAGTAGTGCTAAGATGAGCTGAGAAGGATTTACTGACTGAGGCCAAGTCTTATCAGAGAAGCCTTTTCGGGTGTAGATTAATGTGGAAATGGCTTTTGCACGCCTCAGTAAGCTAGTGCATTAGGAGTAAAGACTTTGCTAAAATGCATTACAAAGGCCATCTTGCCCTGTACTAGAGAGAACAGTTTGCCCTTTCTGTGGCAGATGTTGTTGTAGATTGCCCCTGCTGATTGCACTGGGATTTAACAAATTGAGGATTTAATAAAAATTTAATTTAAAAAAAATTATTTCAAGTTTTGGTAGATAAAAGACAATGGAGCCTTGAAAAAATTCAGTAAACAGTGATTGATTATGCAATCTAAAAAAAAATACTACCTGAAAAAGGAAAGCACAAAAGTTGAAAAAGTAGAGAAGATTCATCGAAATGGAAGACTCATCCCTTTAACAGCCAGAAAGTTATCATAGACATAGTTGATAAAACAAGGACAGGCTAACAAATGGGCAAAGAAAGGGACAAATAAGTCATTAAGTAGGGACAGCTAGATGCAATCCAATGCTATGATAAATAGTAGAGCATAATACATTTGGAGCTTTTTTTGATAAAGTATTTTGGAAAATACAGGTTATGTTCATATTCCTATCCAATTTTTAATCAACTAAAAAAGACTGTGAATGAGTTTTTGAAATGGCAAAGCAAATAATTATAAAGGTTCTGAAGTAAATTACTTCAAAGTGAAAAAAAAAGTGATTTCTGTATCTTTGTATTGAATAACCAGCACACTCACCATGGTGCTTCAGGAAAATGCCCACTTAATGCGTCAGATTCAGAAAAGAGATTTGAATTGCAGGTACTTCTGAGATGGGCAGCATAGCCTAAGCTATTACCTGTTTCTGGCATCTGCTTGCTCATTTGCTTTGGAATACTAACATGTAATTAAATAACTGCTCAGACCACATAAGTAATAGAAAACATGTAATTAACCTAGCAGTGAAAAAGATCACGTGGAGTTACAATATTGATGTCCTTCTGTGACTGTAGACTGTTACAGCTACATATTTGTATAGGTTTAAATGAAGAGTGAATGAGCTCATGGAAGAGAAATGTGCAGAGAAATCCTTAGTACACTGAAACCATATCCAGATTAGGAGGACTCTTACATGAAATAGGCTGCTAGAGCCTCAGGAAAAGGTATCATGTATCTTTGCCTTGTTCCTATACTATATCCATGTATGGACTAGGGTCCATACGCATGGCACTCCTCACCATCTCTGCCTAGCCAGCTGTTACTAGCCAGCTCTATATGTAGGACTCTGGTAGATGTACAGGAGTGGACTTAGATGGATCTTTCATCTGATCCCTCTGGGCATGTCATGTACATGTACTGAAAATGCAAAATGGAAAATTACCTTCAGGATTTATGAAACATTTTATATGACATAAAGTGAAATGTTTGTCAAATATTCTGGGGAAAAAGAGTGTTTTGGACTACTTCAATTGTTTGTAGAAATTATTTTTTATTTTTTCCACAGAAACAAAAAGTTAAGTTGCAATTATGAAAGAGCCAAATATCTACTTGTCGCCAATCTCTGCCAGATGATGTGGAATGGCTAGGGAAAGGAAACAGCTGTGGAAACTTTGCTGCAGAAGCGAGAGTCTCCCTGGAGGCACCCAGCAGAGATGGACAGACTCTTACTGGTACCTGCAATCTATGATAACTGTGTGTCTGTGACTACCGCTTCAGTTATGATATTCCCAGCAAGCAGACAGATCAGTGTGGAAGAAAGTGTTGCTACCTTGTTGTGATACATGGAACTGCTGTGAACGTCAGAGCTGTGGCTAAGGAAAGAGAGCATGGGGGTCCGTGTACGTGGCGTGATGCAGATACAACTAATTGAGATGGTGCAGCTTATCTGGACGGTACTCTACGAAGGCTTGTGACAAGTCTGAAGGATGAAGGTGGGCTAAAGGACTATAGAATCAGTGAAGATGGGTGAGGAAGAAGATAGTTTTCATATCCTGAAATATTCAAAGGGTGATGCATAGGAAAGACAGTCCCATGTATGCAGGTACTGGGATATAGCTTTATCAGGAAAAGGTTTGTCCATTCTACCACTACAGCCTAGTCTATCTCCAGTTCTGATGAAACCATTTGGGGACAAAAAAATATTCTTATGCAAGGATGATCTTCATTTGTGCAAGGAAAAATTAAAAAAACATGGGAATTACAAAGTCATTAACTATATATTAAAAATTCTTGCCTGACAACTTCATTGTTAAAAATCATTGGAAGTGAGCTGCCATGCAGCTGTTTGCTCAGCCAAGGGAAAGAACTGTCTTGAGTCATATTTCAATGACCTTACCTCATTTCTGGCCTGAATGGGAAAACAACGCTAGAGCTTTAACTATTTTTGCTAGAGATATCGTTCCTCCTATAGATTACTATAATGGCTTGCAAGCTGAAGAATGAGGAGAGTTTTTCAGAAAAGTAAAGACTATGTGCAGGTAATACCTCAGTACAAGATCAGGATAACTAACATATAAATCAACTCCCATTCATATTTCCACATGAAAGCAGGTGGATAAACTGAATCTGACTTGCTGACTTACATATGGGAGAATATAAATTTTGTTGCATGGTAATATAACAGCAAAATACAGTGCCTAAATTGAACAAGAAGTCCCAGGTATTACCCCAGGTATCCATTGTAATAGACTGCATCACGATTTGATAACATTATCATTTAATAGCATTGCCTGTTTCATACCTAGCTAACAGAGGGTGGGAATTGCGTGAGACTGTCCCGTGGAGTCCAGAGCTGTCAGGACAGATCAGTAAAGACATTCAGTAAAAGAGAGCAGTATGAAAGGTCTTGATATGTTGTGTTCTCCAGGACACATCCAGCCTCTTGATCGTCTCCCTTGGAGCGTGTTGCCTTTTCCTATAGACTGTACAGAAAATACATGATCTAGGAAGCTAATGTCTACAATAACCACCAAATAGAGCTATATTAATCATTGTCTCCTCTCTCTGTATTTATTTAGGAGAGGTCAGAAGGAACCTGTAAAAAGCAGTCTTATCGAATATTCATAGACCACAGAGATAAAGGACATTCATCTAAAACTGCAGTTTCACAAGCTCAAGGCAACACTGTCAACAGAAGAAACTGCACAAGGAGCTGTTTTCTCCTTTTCACAATGACAAAACTACTTGGTTCAGGCATTTCTGTCAGATGAAGGAAAAAGCCGAGGAGAAAAAAACCTACATGTCTGAAGTTGTAGTTACACTCCCCAGCAGGGTCCATAGCTCATTCATGCTTGCTAAATCATGCCCTGTATCTACTTTCCCTGACTTACTCCTGTAACTCTGAGTCCTGGGTGGAAACCCAGCAGTCCTGGCTAACCAGGGAGGTCCCAGATGACTGGAATTAGCAAATGCGTTGCCCATCTTCAAGAAGGGTGGGAAGGAGGATCCGGGGGACTACAGGCCTGTTGGTCTGACATCAGTGCCAAGGAAGGTTACGGAGAAGATCTTCTCAAGTGCCATCACGTGGCACATACAGGACAACCAGGACATCAAGCCTGGTCAGCATGGGTTTATGAAAGGCAGGTCCTGCTTGACTAACCTAATCTCCTTCTACGACAAGGTAACCCACTGAGTGGATAAGGGAAAGTCTGTGGATGTTTTCTACCTGGACTTTAGTGAAGCCTTTGACATCATTTCCCACAGCATTCTCCTGGAGAAACTGGCTGCTCATGGCTTGGACAGGCATACACTTTGCTGGGTAAAAAACTATCTGGATGGCCAGACCTAAAGAGTTGTGGTGAATGGAGTTAAATCCATTTGTCGGCGAGTCACAAGTGATGTTCTCCAGGGCTCAGTATTTGGGCCAGTTCTCTTTGTTTATCAATGATCTGGACAAGGGGGTTGAGCATGCCCTCAGTAAGTTTGCAGATGACACCAAGTTGGGTGGGATTGTTGATCTGCTTGAGGGTAGGGAGGGTCTACAGAGGGATCTGGACAGGCTAGATTGATGGGACCAGGCCAGTTGTATGAGGCTGGGTCCTGCACTTGGGTCACAACAATCCCAGGCTATGCTACAGGCTAGGGGAAGAATGGCTGGAATACTGTCCAGTGGAAAAGGACCCGGGGCGTGTTGGTCAACAGATTATGAGTCAGCAGTGTGCCCAGGTGGCCAAGACAGCCAACAGCATCCTGGCTTGTATCAGGAATAGTGTGGCCAGCAGGACTAGGGAAGTGATCATCCCCCTGCACTCAGCACTGGTGAGGCTGCACGTCAACTACTGTGTTCAGTTTTGGGCCCCTCACTACAAGAAAGACATTGAGGTGCTGTAGTGTGTCCAAAGAAGGGCAACAAAGCTGGTGAAAAGTTTAGAGAACAAGTCTTATGACGAGCAGCCGAGGGAACTGGGGTTGTTTAGTCTGCAGAAAGGGCGGCTCAGGGGAGACCTTATTGCTCCCAACAGCTACCTGAAAGGAGGTTGTAACCAGGTGAGTGTCTACCTCTTCTCCCAAGTAACAAGTGACAGGACAAGAGGAACTGGCCTCAAGTTGCACAAGGGGAAGTTTACGTTGAATAGTAGGAATTTTTTTTTTCACTGAAAGGGTTGTCAAGCATTGGAACAGGCTGCCCAGGGAAGTGGTGGAGTCCCCATCCCTGGAGGTATTTAAAAGACTGTAGATGTGGTGCTTAGGGACACAGTTTAGTGGTGGACTTGGCAGTGCTAGGTTAATGGTTGGACTTGATGATCTTAAAGGTCTTTTCCAACCTAAACAATTCTATGGTTCTATGGCTCTTTAATTTTTATTATAATATTCAATATTTTATACCAAGTAATTTATAAATGATTTTATTTTTTTTTTTTTAAATAAAGAAAACCAGTATAACTGTGTTACTTTAATTATGACTGTAGTGTATGATGTAGTGGATATGTCATTTGATTGGAAGACAGTATATTTGCCTTCTTTTACACTTTAAGAACTAATAGCCATGGGCCTTTGATCTCTTTAGGCTTTTGAATCCAGATGGAAAACATGGTAAAACAGCGACAGCTTACTGAGTAAAGAAATACAACTTTGTTGTGTGTGTGTGTGTGTGTGGGGGGGTGGTATGGTGTGGTGTGTGGGTGTGTTTTGGTGGGGGTTTCTTTTTTGTTTGGTTGGTTTTTTTAAATGTGCAGCATTGTAGCTTTTGACATTTGAAATAGCTGCATATCTTCTAGGTCAATGAAAAACTAATTTAATTTTCATAGTTCTTTACTAGTTTTGTTATTCTGGGAAGACTTGTAGAGCACTTGCTGGTTGACTGAGGAGGACATCATGGTAGTGTGCTATTCCTGCTTCTTTTTAACTGTTTTAAGAGCTGAAAAAGGCTTCTGGAAATAAAGATAAGTCAGCTTCTTCCTTTAGGATGAAAGTGACAAAGGAATAAAATTAAGAAAGGATCAGGAACTTTTTGAATGGACACAAATTGTGGGGGGAGGACCAAAAGAAAAAAATAATGTTAATACCTGGAAACACAAAGGTGAATGGAAATGCTTATAAGGGAAGAGATTGTACATTTATGCCCATATGCCCATATGCTTAAATGCCCGTAGACTCGTGGGAGTGAGTAAGATTGTTCAAATGTTTAAGATATTTCATTAAATTGCAGTTTCGATACAGTTTTTGTGCTTAGTGGAAAGTACTTACATATAATTTATGGTATTATGAATAAAGCTTAATGGGAGACAATTTATAAAGAGGAGTTAATGGACTTCTTTCTTGCAGAATTAGAAATCCTACTGTGTTTCTGTTAACACCCCCTCCAAACTGAATACTCCCTCATTACTATTAGATTATAACTGTTCATAATGCACCTGGCTAACTAATATTTTCCAGCTTAATTCTAAAGAGAGAGTCCTCCTCCTTCAAATTTATCTTCAGTTGGTTAATCATTAGTAGCTTGTACTAGAATCCTAATTTCATAGAGAATGACTCCATCCATCTCAAGTGGACTAAATTCCTTTATACATGAGCTTGTTTGCATAGCACATCTCTCAGATGTTTCTAGAAAGACTTAAAGACTCTGTAAATTGAGCTGGTTTGCACATAAAACCTAGTGATTTTCTCCAGCTTTCCTTACCTGGCTCAAACAGAGTCTTATTTAAACTTCAGTATGGACACTACTACTCAGTGAAAAAAAAAAAGTGTTGTACAATATTAACTGCAATTAATGAAGTTGTATTTCAAGCCCAGGTTCAGCTGTGATCAAAAGACTAATTTCAGTTGCAAGGGAAAACCTTTTATGCCTAGTTCAAAACTGGTCAAAAGATTTGCATGGGCTTGGAAGACAGTTTTACATTGTAAATGGAAAACACTTAAAATTTAGTCTGTACTTTGTTGTTGGCTGTCCACACTGGAGAATGGTCTATCCCTTGTAATGTGTTCAGGTGAGAAAATATCTTATGTTGACCATATCAGTGTTTTAATGAAAGTCCTGTTTCCTAGCTTTCATTATTAAATCATCCTTTTCCAAAATTATTTCTATAAATCCATCAGAGAGAATTTGTTCTGATTCAAATACAAAACTACATACATACAACTTCAAATTTAGCAGTTTATTGTTTAAATTTGTATAGATTTTGTGTGCTTGATTCTTGATTCAAAATTGCACGTAGACTGTAAGTGGGGAAAGATCTATGGAAAATGGTTTGTCTTCATATCAAATGATAGTGCCATAAACTTCAACCCATTTGTTTCTGATGTTCGTATTCATTTTGGCTGTTAAACCTTATCTTTCATTGTTCAAGGTTGTCTTCATTTTTCTTCTGCTCTTGCACCCTGCTTAAGTGATAATTCACCATCCATAAAACAAGCACTGAGATATGGAACCCAAGGCAAGTGTTGTATAAAATTGCCATCAAAACCATTTACTAAGGCATATAATCAGTGATTTAGGGACCATTTGTTTGTTAGATTTCAAGAATAAATGGTTGCTTCTTCATCAAGCCATTCCATTCCTATACATGCATTTCCAAAATGCCAGTGCCACACCTGTCATAAAGCACCCATATATATGATGTAGCGTTTCTATCAAAAATTTTAATAACACCAGAAAATTCCCAGTGAGCAAATCCACAATAAAGCCGTTCCAAAAATACTGTTACTAAATGATACTAATACCCATATGTCATAAAAAAATGTTTAAGCATAATAAATATTCTACCTATGGCTCTGTTTTCATATTTCTTATGATTCTAACTGTTTGAAGAAAAATAATTAAATACATGATACACTGAAAATACTACAACAGTATTTTGACCAATCCCTCTGTTCTTTATATAACTGTCCATTAGTGTGTGTTGCTTAGGGTGAAATTGATTGACTATTTTAATCAGATGAATCAGCATTCAAATAAATTTTAGGTCTTAGTCAATTTATTGAATACATATATTAAATCTAAAATTAATTCAGCATCTTGATGGGATGAATTTAAATTCAATTTAGTATTTGATCAGTTTTTATTTTTCCATTGAATCATTTTATGCATCCATGTTGAGGAAGATTAATAAGGCATACAACCTTATAAATCAACCACGAAAACAGAAGTCACATTAGAAATCACACTAGACTGTTTTATTTTGTTTAAAAATATATGATTACACTGTTTTGATCAGATTCTCCTTACAGGCATTTTACTTTGTTAGTTGTCAAGAAAAGCAGGTCACCTACAGTTCTTAAACATTTCTCATATGCATCCTGATTCTCCACAGTATTGAGGTCTTGCAGCATCTACTTAGGTGTATGACAACTGATGAAAACTACAGAAACTAGACTTTAATAGTATTATATAGTAGAATATATTCTAAAATGGAACAAAAATAGCTAGCCATATGCTAAGCGAGTGTTTTTTCTCTGTGTGCTCAGAGAGTCTCCCCTCATAGCTCTGACATCAGAAGATGGTGCGACCCCACCTGGAATACTGCATCCAGCCCTGGGGGCCCCAGTGCAAGAAAGACATTGAGCTGTTGGAGCAAGTCCAGAGGAAGGCCACAAAGATGATCAGAGGGCTGGAGNATTCTATGATTCTATGATTCTATGATTCTATGATTTCAGTGGAGCAGAATGAAGCCTATTATAGTTTTCACTGGTAAAAATGACATATAGCACTCATTCTAGGCATTTTCAGTCACTGAAGCCAATGTATATTGTGAATACTCAGTCCCTGGGCAGGCAGTCAGTCATGCATATTTAGGAAGAGGACTAGCTTTTTGTTTTCCTTTCCAGCTCCCAAAATGTGCTGCTGCACTAGGTACCTGATATTTTTCAACTATGTTGAGAAGTTGAAGCATCTGAGGACTTTGATGAGAGCCAAAAGCTCTCATAAATTAATTCATAAATAAAAGAAAAAAGCATAATGTCAGGATAATAGTTATGTTAGAACTGACTCAGTGTTTTAACATATTAATATATTTCATTCCAACACTGTGTTGGAATTTAGGAAGGTTTTAGAAAAGATGTATGCAGAAATAGTCAATAATAATCAATAAAGAAAGCCTTTAGGATCAATCCAGAAATTCACAACACTTGTAAGAAATTCTGAAGGAACTTCTCAGACTGATTTCTGCACACTTCATTGTTAGAAATAGAAAGAATGTGCTATAAGTTTCAGTGGTATATAAGGTTAATGATTACAAGAAGTGGTGAAGTCCATGATTTTGTTGAAATAAAGAAGGAAGCTTTTTGTATTAGTCACATGGCAAGATATGAGAGCCTATAAAGCTCCACAAGCATACTGCACCTGGCAAACTACCCTCAAAGTTTCTCTATTTATACAAAACCATTTGATCTCTAGATTATTGGGTTTTGCATTGCAAAAATATCCTCCTAGATTACTTGAATATGTCATGGAACTGATACTCAGTCAGTACTTTTCCATTTCTACCATGCCTTCCTCCCTATTCTCATCTCAAAAACACATATCCTCATCTTTCCTCGTGAGAGGAAGGGCCTGTTTAACAAACTTAGCTTCCTTTTACAACAAGGTCACCCATCTAGTTGACCAAGGCAAGCCAGCTGAAGTAATTTTTTTTTTAGATTTCGGTAACGCTTTCAATACTGTCTCCCACAGTATCCTTCTGGACAAAATGTCCAGCATACAGCTTGACAAAAACATAGTGCAATGGATGAGCAACTGGCTGACAGGTCCGGCCCAAAGAGTTATGGTAAACGGGGTTACATCAGGCTGGCGGCCAGTCACTAGTGGGGTTTCCCAGGGCTCCATTTTAGGGCCAGTTCTTTTTAATGTTTTCATAAATGACTTGGATGTAGGACTGGAAGGTGTCGTCAGCAAGTTTGCAGATAACAAATTGGGAGGAGCTGTTGATTCCATCGAGGGTGGAGAGGCTTTGCAGAGAGATCTGGACAGATTGGAGAACTGGGCAATCACCAACTGCATGAGGTTTAACAAGAGCAAGTGCCGGATTCTGCACCTGGGAAGGGTCAACCCTGGCTATATATACAGACTGGGTGATGAGATGCCGGAGACCAGCCACACTGAAAGAGACTTGGAGGTCTCAGTCAACAGCAAATTGAACATGAGTCAACAGTGTGCCCAGGCTGCCAGGAAGGCCAACCATATCCTGGGGTGCACCAAGTACAGCATTGCTAGCTGGTCTAGGGAAGTGATTGTCCCACTCTACACTGTGCCAGTGTGGCCTCACCTCAAGTACCGCATGCAGTTTTGGGTGCCACAGTACAAAAAGGACATAAAACTATTGGGGAGTGTGCAAAGGAGGGCAAAAAGGATGGTGAAGGGTCTAGAGGGGAAGACATATGAAGAGAGGCTGAAGTCCCTTGGTTTGTTCAGCCTAGAGAAGAGGAGACTGAGGGGAGACCTCATCGCAGCCTACAACTTCCTCAGGGTGAGTGAGGGAGTAGGCGCTGATCTCCTCCCTCTGGTGACCAGTGATAGAACCTGTGGGAACGGAATGAAGCTGCGACGGGGGAGGTTTAGCTTGGATATTAGGAAAAGGTTCTTCACTGAGAGCATGGTTGGGCACTGGAACAGGCTCCCCAGGGAAGTGGTCACAGCACCGAGCTTGACTGAGTTCAAGAAGCGTCTGGATAATGCTGTCAGTCATATGCTCTGATTTGGCTGGTCCTGTGTGGAGCCAAAAGTTGGACTTGATGATCCTTATGGGTCCCTTCCAACTCAGGATATCCTATGATCCAAATATTCAAACCCACACCACTTCAATGACTTTAACACTTATTGAGAGCTTTTTGAAAATTACTAACCCAAATCTTTGATAGAAACACAAGAATATGGAATAGGACATATCCTCTATTTAATCTTCTACCTAGAAAATGTGTTTAACTTTTCCAAAACTTATTTTATCATTCACTATTAAGCTCCAAACACTCTTCTTACCAATTAGATAACAAGGTCTTCATGACATTTTGCTAAACTCTCGGCCTCAAAGGCATCCTGTGGCACTAAATTCCATAGCGTAAAATCACACTCTGTGAAAAAGAGTATTTCCTTTTATCCTGACTTGCCATTTTTCAGTTTCACTGAGTGATTTCTTGTTGTTTTGTTAAAAGAACTAGAGTTCCTCTCTTATCTCTTCACCAATTATCATTTTATATGCTTTTGACATGAACCTTCTTAGTCCTTACCTTTCTAAGGCAAGTAATCTCAATCCTTTAAGCCATTCTTTCAAATTGGAATTTTCCAAGGCTGATAATTGTTGTTATTGCCAGTCACTGATCCTTTTTCACAGCTGCTTTTTTTTTTTTTT
>VXBL01007727.1:1676568-1697443 GCA_013400195.1 Aramus guarauna
CTCTGCTCTCATGAGACCCCACCTGGAGTAATGCGTCCAGCTCTGGGGTCCCCAGTACAAGAAAGACATGGAGCTGTTAGAGTGAGTCCAGAGGAGGGCCACAAAGGGGAGCAATGAAGAGGAGCACGAAGAGGAGGGCTGGACCACCTCTCCTATGAGGACAGGCCGACAGATTTGGGATTGTTCAGCCTGGAGAAGAGAAGGCTCTGGGGAGATCTAACTGTGGCCTTCCAGTACCTGAAGGAAAGACGGGGAGGGACTGTTTACCAGGGAGTGTAGTGATAGGACAAGGTATAATGGGTTTAAGCTAAAAGAGGGTTGATTTAGATTAGATGTTAGAAAGAAATTCTTTACTGTTAGGGTGGTGAAGCACTGGGACAGGTAGCCCAGAGAGGTTGTGGATGCCCCCTCCCTGGAAGTGTTCAAGACCAGGTTGGATGAGGCTTTGGGCAACGTGGTCTAGTGGAGGGTGTCCCTGCCCATGGCAGGGGGTTTGGAACTAGATGATCTTTGAGGTCCCTTCCAACCCAAACCATTCTGTGATTCTATGATTCATTGTATGTTTATTCAGTATTTGCTCCTGTGGTTTAATACATTACTTATGGCATCTAAATCCAAATATTGAACTACTGACTTTTTTCTGGTTGTAATGTTTACTGTCACTGAAAATTTGAGGGTTTTACAAACATTAAAACTTCATCTTCTTCAGAAACTTACAAAGATGTTCTGGTATCTCCATTAAAAATGAGGGAAAATGCCAGAAGTGTCAGGGGCTGTCCAATTTTTTTAGAGTGGGTCCTTCATCAGTTATTACCAATGAAAAGTTACATAATATAATAGTGATACAAGGCTCACCTGAAGTTAGGGCACTTGCTGTTATGTTTCAAAGTAGAGTGGTAGATTTTCTTGATTCTTTAGCTTGGTGAAAGAATATGTATTTCTTTATAGAGAAATTGACTAGCTGCCTTAGTAAAATTTCATCCTGAGTCATGAAAGCTTGCCAAAATCACAACTAATATGAATAATTTACTTTGATAGAAAGTGATAGACAATGCTAATATTAGCCATTTCATTTGTTCTGTCTACACTGAATTCAGCAATACATCTGCATTTCCAGTTAAAAATTTTACATGTTAGTTATGCCTGTACTTTATGAAAAAAGTTATAGTACATTTTCCTGAAGAAATTTCTCACTGATTCATACATATTAGTGTACACACACATTCACACTAGTCTTGTAAATAAGTATGTAACTTTTTAAACTACAGCAATTGAGAGTATGTCTATCAAATTCCTGTTGTCAACAAACATAGCAATGTATTTAAATTATTTATCAATGATGCTTCTAGTTATAAACTGTTAAATAGAAAGGTAATAAATGTTATATGGTAGAACATGTCATTAAATGTCTGACCAGAATCTGCAATTTCCTTTTGCATGACTCAAAGTGCAGAAGATCCTATTAGAAGCTCTTGAACATGGAAATAAATTGTCCATTTAAATCAAAAAGATGCTATTCTGACTTGGGCAGTCCTCATAAAGCACTGATTACAAGACAACTAAGAGCTCTATAAATAAAAAAATAATCCGTAAAAAGTGATTATGGAATAGGTGATCAGGAAACTTTTCTTCATTATAAAGTACAAGTCTGAATGCCAAAGGAGGAAAGGATGCACTGGTATGAACACCAGGATAAAGAGATTTAAAAATAAAAAGAAGCAAACAGTGTGATTTTTCAAAGGCAGAATAAGGGATTGGTAGACAACATACCCAAATCATTTGTTTGTGGGCCTTGTTCTTATTGGATGCAAACTCTATGTTGCTGTCTCCGGAAATGTTCCTGCTAGTCTAAACTGAAGTTCATCTTTGCATGGTTTCACACTTGAACCATCTCAATTTTCGAAGTAAGTTTCAGATACAGGCTGATTATTATTTCACTGTGAAACTTTTCTTCCAGTCGTAGTAAATATATTCCCTGGCTTAAAAGAGATAAAGTGTTCATTTAAGTATGTGTATTGATCAGAAAGCATAATGAGTTGTGAATTATTTTATACCAAACCACATTTGCTTTTACTATTAAATAAAAATATAAAATACTGACATTAATTAAAAAAATTCATTTTAGTCTGTAAATACCAATATTAATAAACACCTCTGTTACTATGTAAGGAAAATATCTTCAGCTGATGCACACAGAATATTCTCTGATGGTTTGTATTTATCTTGTCTAGGCTTTGTAGGTAGGTTGACTTTCTTCTGCCATGCCACTATGTGTCTAGCCATGTGATGTGAAATAGTATGTTACCAGGTAGTACATTTCTGCCAAGTTCTTCATAATTTTTTAATCCTTTTAAAGTACAAAGGTCAAGAGGCAATTTTAGAAATATTATTTAGTTGAGGATGACACCAAGCTGAGTCATGCAGTTGATTTGCTTGAGGGAAGGGATGCCCTCCAAAGGGACCTTGACAGGTTTGAGAACTGAGCCAATGTGAACCTCAAGAAATTCAAGTCCAAGTGCAAGGTCCCTTGTGATGAGTGAACTGAGAGCAGCCCTGTAGAGAAGGACTTGGGGATACTGGTGGATGAAAAATTGGATGTGAGCTGGCAGTGTGCGTTTGCAGCCCAGAAAGCCAATTGTATTATGGGCTTCATCAAAAGAAGCAAGACGGCAGGTCAAGGGAGGCAATTCTCCTCCTCTGCTCTGCTATTGTGAGACCCTACATGAAGTACTGTGTTCGGTTCTGGGGTCCCCAGCACAAGAAAGACATGGAGCTGTTACAGTCATTCCAGAGGTGGGCCACAAAAATGATCACAGGGCTGGAAGACAACTTCTGTGAAGAAATGAGAGAAGTGAGGTTTTGCAGCCTGGAGAAGGGAAGGCTCTGAGGAGATATTGTTGCAGCCTTTCAATATCTAAAGGGGGCTTATAAGAAAGATTGAGACACTTTTTACCAAGGCCTGTAGTGACAGCACAAGGGGCTGAGAGAGGGTAGGTTTAAATTGGACTTAAGGAAGAAATTTGTTATGATGATGGTGGCGAGACACTGGCACAGGTTGCATGAAGTAGTAGTGGATGCACTGGAGGTATTCAAGGTCAGGTTGGACAGGGTTTTGAGCAACCTGGTCTAGGGAAAGATGTCCCAGCCCATGGCAGAAGGGTTAGACTAGATGATTTTTAAAGATCCTTTCCAACCCACCCACTCTTTTTTTTTTTTTTTTTTTTTTTTTTTTTGGTCTGGGCAGTCATAAGAGTAGTATATACTTACTATGCAGTCTATGTAGGTTCCCCAAACCCCATTAAAATATTAAGAAATGTCACAGACCTCAGTTTATTACACATGGATTTTTGTAGTCTGAGCCACCTAGGGCATCAAAACAGGTATTGGCAATAATACTGGCAACTGCAGCAAAATCTGGCAATTATTGCAGTCATGTCCTGCAACTAGATTTCTTTCTTGAAAGTTGCATATTATAAAATAAATATAGACATGAAATAAAGAAATAATAGAAATAGAGACATGAAATGAATAGAAATATGTATTCATAGAACCAGCAGCTGCTGCCTCCTGTTTTCCTGAGGAAAAGAACCCCACAACCTATCTAAATCTTGACCTGGGCAAGAGATTCTTTGCATTTCCTTCACCATATTCTTATGTACCCAGACAAAACAATCTTCAAGGACAATTTTTGATCTACCTTTTTTGGATGGGAGGGAGGAAAGATGTTAGGGATACAAAGATAAGGAAGGAGAAAATAAAGACAGACCAGAGCAATTAAAAGCTATCAGTTTGTTCACTTTCTCAGATGAAACCTTGGTCTGCTACTCTTGGGTCTCCCTCAACTGAAATCTGAGTACAAGACTATTGTTGCTCTGGATAGCTCTCATTTTGATTAGCACTTGTATTTGAACCTGGAAAACACACTTAAAGTGGTATGCTCTTGTGATGCATCCATTTTGGAAGATGGACACTCTTCCAGTTAGAAACTTTTGTAAGAAAACTAGTTTTATTTCTTTGGTGGTAGCTTTTGGCCTATGCATCCTGAACAAGCTTATAAATGGATTTAAACATTGCTACTGATATTGAAATAGAGATTTATTTTGGTTTTGAACTACTTGTCTGTTTTCCATGATGTCTTTAGAAATAGGCTGAAGGAACACGGTGTGTTTCTGTATATGAATGTTTTCTGTATCATAAAAAAGTTTGTCTTTGAAGTTACTGTGAAAAATGTCTGTGGTGATGTATGATTTTAGTTTTACTTAGTTAAAAGTTTGACCTGCTTACTAGAGCATTTGTAAAATTTAAAGATGAAATGCAGAAAGAATATCCTTTTTTTAAAAGTCTAAATAAGATGTATGAACCTTAGTACTTTCTCAGTACTGTTGTATTGAATCTCAAACTGAAAACCACTTGCTGCTGATCCAGCTAGTGCATCAGGCTATGTGAAGCAGTGCTAGTCACATCTCTCAACTGTATGCTGTGAGCTACCCAGCGTAAGAAGTGGCATGTCTTAATCTTGCTGGTTAAGTTAGGCCATCTAAAGGTGTATGAGTGTGCTTTAGGTAGACTTTGGACTTGATGTGTTTGCCTTAAGTTACCTGAGTTAAGCATAAACAGCTGGAGGCTATAGAAAAGACCTGTGCCACTAGAGAATGGATGTACTGTGATTTCCCCACCCTGGAATCTTTTCTTTTGAATGGTTTGGGTTGGAAGGGACCTTAAAGATCATCTACTTCCCACCCTATAATTCTTGCAGAATAATTGCAAAGAGACTGGGATGGCAATGATTACAACTGAAACAAAGTCTGAGCAGCAGACAGAAGATGTCACATTTTTATAAAGATGGAAAATTCCAGTAAAAATGGTCCTGTCGAAATAAGACATATTCATATTTGCTGTGAAAAAGTTGATGAGAGAAAAATCTTTTTACAAATAAGAAACTTGTTATAATTTTTGGAGAGATGGTTTGGAGATTTTACTCCAATTAATAGCCTTATAAATTAACCTGAAGCTGAGTTTTCTCATACATGCTTAAGAATGGTCCAGGTAATATATATGCAATGTCCCTAACTATATATTATAGTATAAACATGTAGTGTAGTAAGGTGTGATTTTAATTATATCACTGCAATATTGTATTGTATCTGTACCAGAAAAGTAGAACATCTAATTTTCCATCTTGTGTTTATGTAAGATCACAGAAGACTGACATTACTTCTTATTTAATTAGGCAAGTACCATCACCAAATATCATAGGATAACTTGTGTGATTCTTCTACAGTTGAATTGTTCCTTTTTCTTTCTATATAACATTTTGTGAGTTTTTGTTTGCCCTGTTTCATCCTTAGTAATTTGAATGCTAAATTGCACTTCTAATTTAGTCTTAACCCTATTTCATGAGTCTGCCAAGTATATCTATCCTTTTCCTGTTGACAGCTTATTTTAAGCAGCACTTGAGTAATTTATCTCTCTGAATAATTGCTAATCAAAATTTTCACAGGTTTCATAGGCTGATGAAATTGCAAAAGAAAGTTTGGAGATTTTTTTTTCTTTCTTTGTGTTTCTCTTGCCTCTAAATAGTAGCAGATACTGACAGATGTTTCAATGATATCAAATAAGTTTTAATAATTATTTCAAAGATTCATATATATACATTGGTAGTTATTTACACACTAATTCCTACAGACTTCAGCCTAGTGATACATTCTTTTGTATCTTTCATGAAATGCAAGTAGATCTGAGTCAATTTAGAAACTTGTATCAAAATAACATAATATGAACATATAGTTTGGGGTTTCACTGTCATAAATCCACAAGTGGAACTTCAAACCTGAAATCTTTTTGCTAAGAAATCCAACACTGAAGCTTACTATTTACAGTTATAACCCAAAATGGATGTTACTCACTTCATATACAACTATTTGATACAGCAATATTTATGGAAAGAAGCAGACTGCTACGTCTTGTGATTTTTTTGTTTGTTTGTTTTGTTTTACCTTCCATTTTATAATCATCATTAACTGAAATATGAGACTATATGCATAAACAAATAGTGGTGTATAATCTATATGTAATGATTATTTTTCAGGTAGTGGTCTAGTGTGTTGACATTATAAGCAAGCAAGTAAGAGATGGACTGTTGAACTATCCCAAGCCAACATTTCACAATATACCATACAGCTGGGAGGACCAGACTAACACTTTGAACAATAATTCATCTTGCAGCAGTTCTTGCCTGACAACACACCATTAGAAAAAGCATAAATCATGTAAAATGTAAAGGGAAAGAAACACCACATGTGTGACCTTGATCTCTCAAAAACATATGCTGATATTTAAATTTATAATACTCTGTGAGCGGTTCCACTGAGATCACTGGTACCACTTCTGTAACAAAAAATTTAGACAGATGAGTTAGGCAGGCTTGTGCGTTGATGTCACTCATCACAGTTAATAAAACTAATCTTCTGAATGAGCCTTTGCAGGGTGAAGATCTTGTACTGCACATCCCCTCAGGCAGGAACTTTTCTTTATGATCTATATACCTCACCTAGCAAGGAGAGTTTAAACTGCTGTTGAGAATTTAATGCTTATGTGTTAGTGTGCAGACTAATGTGAACAGGAAATGAATAAAGGTATTAAGATAGATATATATGAATACAGAAGGACAATTTTATTTTCAAATAGCTTTCAGTGTTTCAGAACTTTTTTCTGTGTTGCATTTAAGTTAAACTCTTTCTGCAGAACTGCTTCAGCAAAGAAGACAAAATTGGTAGGAGATGAGTAAATCCCAAGTTCAGTTTCTTCTATGTCTGATTTTAAACTAGGTTTTAATTCCCCAGAAGAGGGGAATTCGATTATTTTTTTTCCACATTCTAAGCCTAAGTCCAACATTATGTCTGTAGATTAAAAGGTCAAGGGCATTTATTAAGGCATGGTACATCTACAGAAGTTAAAATATAGCTTTCTCAAAATAAAAAGATAAAGATTTAGCGCTTGGTAAAAATCTGATATCAACAAATATTTTGTGCAGGAACTTCAATAGTATGTTGCTAATGGTCATGATACCTTCTTTCCAGTACTTCTTGTCAATAGTGAACATAAAACCTCTTCTTAGAATCTTCACCTGTATTGAAAAGGTCACAGAGCTTACAAGTAGTTCAATGTACATTGAACACATTCAAGATCTCAGAAAAGTAAGATACTAGATAAAGTGAATGGCACTGTTGTCTTTGTGTCATAGACAAAGTTTAATAGTCCAGGATATCAATGAAAATCTCATTTGTTTATCATGAACATTGGCACAATATTAACACTCATTCAGTGTTTTGGGTTGCAACAGTTTCTCAAGATTTATTTGAAAAACATCCTAGCATCAGATATACTCAGCTACATTTTTATGACTGTTGGAGATATTTCTTAATGTTTATCCATATCATAAATTTTATACCTATCTTTGACTGAAAATACTTTGTGAACTTGTGAAATGAGGGTATATCACATCTACATCAAAATATGGAAAGGATTTGCTCAACACTTTTCTCCTGTGTTATTGTTGGTAGTTTTATTATTCTTACTGTGTTGCAAGCTTACATCTTCGCCATGTTTTTCTTATACTTAAATCCCTTATTGTCCAAATCCCAAAAATGACAGATTTTTTTCTGGATATTTTCAATCTGCTTTATTAATTTGTACACTTCATTGCTCATAGTTTATACCAATGAGTACATTTTTGCCATTAGGTAAGTGTCTGCTATTTTTTCATTTCCAATTGCTGGTCTCTGAGTTAGGGCAAACATCTAGGCAAAGATGCTATTATTTTTGACTGTGGAATCATGACTTACTAGTTATATAAGAAACTTCTTTGTAAGAACTGACTACAAAGGTAAAACCCCCTATCCAGTACAGACAATAAGGTGAAAAATAACACCAAACAAAGAAAATCTATATAAACTAATTCATTACTAATTCAATACCTGCACAGAAAATATTCTCTTGAATCCTTGCGTACTGACATGCGATTACAGATATATGAATTGTGTTGCATATAATTTATCCAGTGAATTTGGCATTTTGCATTGAATAAAATATTAACAAGTCAAGTTTGTTATTTATAAATTAACTGAATCAATGAGTAAAATATTTATACAAAATTATTCTACCATCAGGCTTTCCTCATAACCAGTTGAATAAATTATATATGAATATATATATTTACATCTTTCCAATGCTACTTACTGAAATTCTGCCTCTATTACTAAGAAGCAATGTAACATTGGCAAATTTAAATACCAATATGTGAATTTATGCTGAAGTGCTTTGAATTTCCATAAACATGCTAAGTTAAGGCAGGGAGTGCTCTCCATTCTCAGTAATACACATTGATGATAAGGAGATTTAGTAACTTATTCTATTCTACATCAGGATAGAAATTTTCAAAATGTGGAAAAAACAGCGGTAGATCCTCCAAGATAACCAGATATGTAGTAACTCCCACAGATGATACAGAAACAGTAATTTTGCTCCTTGATTTTAGCCAGAAATTCTAATTTAAGTTGAAAGTTTTGTCAAAACTGACACAATCATGTGGAGATTTAAATTTTTAACAAATTATTTTTTGTATATTTTCATTGAAATAATAAATTTTGTATTAGGTCACAGCGATTTATAAATAACAGGAGTTAACTTTGTCAGTCAGCATTCTGGTAGATATGCAAGGATGCAGAGCAGAAAAGATTTTGGAGTAAATGATCATTATAATGCTAAAATTATATGGTGACAGGGGAGTCACCAGTGAAAATCATTCATTGGTCATGTAGATAGAGATATCAGTTATGGCTTCTGGAGCTGTATGGCCTTTTTGAAAGTTATTGATAGAAGTTATTATTGGCTTAGTTTGCTTTTCTGCCTTTTGTTTGTTTGTTTTGTTACTAAGTGATTTGACACACTTGCTGAAATTAAAAAAAAAAACAACAAAAAACAACAACAAAGAAGAAACAAAACCCACACAAAAACAAACCACCCCAAACCCAAAATTTTTAAATATTTTTATTGAAATAAATCACTGTAACCTAAATTAAAAATTACTATAAATAACAGGAGTCAACTTTGTTGGTCAGCATTTTGGTAGGTATGCAAGGATGTGGGGCACAAAAGATTTTGGAGTAAATGCCAACTTATTGCAAAGATGAAGATGCTTAAGGTTTTGGTCTGCTCTACTACATACTAGTCTAGCAGATCTAATTACAGCTTTCTATCTATAGCAAAATGGCACATTTCCATATTATCACTACACATGCATTTGTTAGTCTGTGTGACTACACAAGATAATTTAGACAATTCTTAGGTCAAAATGTTGGCAACTTATTCATTCAGAAAGGATTGTCCTAAAAACAAAGGTCCAGATTTTTACTGATCAAAGTGTACTGACTCATATAAACCCCTTTTAAGCCATGCCACAGATGATTAATACTAAACTCGTCCTACCCACAGGCACTTACCAAATGTCAGCCAATTGCAGGCATCCATATCATGAATATATCTATACCCACTGCCCACACTCAGTGAATGATAAAGACACCCACAGCCTTCTTTGGATTTGTGCCTCATAAGATTTCTTATGCGATTAGAATGGATAGACTCCACAGAAACATAACTTGGAAGGTGCTACGGAAATTCTCCAAGACGATGTTGATATGCAGAGGAAATTATTTTGCAGTTCCTGGGAAAGGCAGATCTAGAAATATATTCAAGCAGAAAAAAGTGTGTTCCCTATTAAAAGAAATTCTGCAAACTAACATTTGCTTTTACTTCTGCAATGCTAAACATAGAAATCCTCAGAAATCTTGATGCAAAAGGCTTTCATTTAGCACATACTTTATGGTGGAGTCCTTGAGCTAAAGGCTAGAGTCTACTACCCAATATCTGGGTGGATCCAAGCCTTCAGTTTTGCTGACAAACTGAAAGACCAGTTATTTTCAGACTCCCTGGAGGGACACAAATAGACATGAACTTTAACTTTTATTACTCTTTTTGAAAAAGACTACTTTGCTGCAAGCAAACACACCTTTTTCTCTTAAAACTACATTTTAAGTGATGAAACACAAGCCCAGTAATCTTTACAGAATTTCAGTAAAGCTCTGAATTTTGTCAGGGGGTGTCTGGCTCCATGGATGTGTAGCTGGTTTTTGCCAATCCAGTGAAATATTTTATAGGTAAGCAGACAGTGATGTTTAAGCAGGGTATCTGAAAGGTGCATGGGTCTCAGTACAATTCTTAGTATGAAGACCTTCAAAACATGCTTATTATAGAGGCAAGACTGATTAAAGAGGAAGACTAAACATGGAAAACACAATTTTATAGAATGAAAAAATACGGTAGATACTTGTGGCATTCAGTGGATAAAAATGTTAACACTGCTGTTCGTATCCCTCATGGGTCTTATCTGAAGCCCATTAACTTAAGATGAAAGATCCAATGCACTCTGCATCCATTTCTGAATCAGCAGATTGCAACTAGCAGCCATGTAATTTGTTCACTTTCATAAAAGTTCAGTAAAAAATAAACCTTCTTGTATGCCTGGTTTTTCTTATGCATACTACATCTAACAGTTAAACAGCTTTAGTTTTAATACAACTTTAGGCATTTTTAATCCTAAAGTTCTTAAAGAAATATGACCTGTGCCTTACTACTATATACTAGCAATAACATTCTTTATGTTAATATATTTTCCGTAAGCTGTCCAACACCTTCCAAAAATTCATTTGCATAACACTTGCAGATTTTCATCCTCAACTAAGCAGCAAACCCAATTGTTTATTTCTCCACAGCCCTCTTTTACAACTCGAGCTGTAGCAGGGTTTAAAATTTTTCCCTGTCTTACTGACAGGATCATTAGCACCTTGAAGGCGCGGGTTTCAGTTGGATTTATGCAGAGCTGCACTGTCCTTGGTAAGCTCCTAAAGAGTGTCCCCTGGCACTTCCAGGTATGCACAATTTCTGATTTATGGTCTGTAGTCTACATTACCTGCTTTGTGGGGCTAAGGGCTTCAAAAGACAGATCTTTTGGTACTTACAGAAGGGTAAGAATGAAAACTGCAACTTACTCATGCCTTAACAGAGTATAAAGTAGTTGCTGTATTCTCTCGGTACAGGTACAATAAATTGTGTGACTGTTCATATCTGAAATAACACAGGATACTTGACCTCATTTATTGTTTTCCATGGTAGGCGCTGGTGTCTGATTATAGCGAAAAATGTTATTAGCGCACTTTTTCAGGTACGAGAGCAAACAGCAGAATTCAGCAGAGTGAGCCTATTTGTGGAATAACAACGTGAACTGGGATCTGGCTACTTTTAAAATATACTGTGACATGTGATCATCATTTATAGTAATTTGAAGGAGAAATTTTGAAAGCTTTAGTATCAGTGGAAAGACTGTGACTTAATGGCGAACAAAATATATCCACAAAACACTTTCATCTGACAAAATATGTTGGTGCCATGTAACACAGCAAGACACTGCTGCCGCTGCTAGTACCAGACGGTAAACTTTGTACTGAGTTTGCAAGGCCTTGGGACCGACGCCTCTCAGATTTGCTTTGTCTGAAATTCTATTCAGATCTCATTTGAATGGAAGTGATGTTAAACCAGCTTCCTCCTGTTCTCTGGGGAGTGTCTAGATGATGGTGTTGAGCATAGATTTTGGGATATCTGGCAGCTCTCTACAACCTACTGTGTTATGATAGTTATCTATATCACTTTCATAATACAAGTTTAAGTAATTTTGATCCAATTGTTACATAAAATGTGTATTTGTCATTGTTCTGGTGTGGCAAAATACTTTTTTTTTATTTTCCTGACATGAGAGATGTAAGCTATTACAGGCAATCTTGTATTGCAGCTGTCATGCAGGAGAACTTGAGGATATGAATAATTGCTTCATTTATATGTGCACAAAGTGCTATTAAAAGATATTTGCATTAAAAAACTGTTTACCTTCTCAGGTTTTGTTTACAATTTTTTGTATTTTATATGAGGAACCTTTCACCTTTCCAGGCACTTAGACTGTCTAAAACCTACAACCATCAGAGATGGAATGTATATTTTTGAGACCAATGTATTTAGACCAAAT
Organism: Aramus guarauna; assembly: GCA_013400195.1. Classification (NCBI taxonomy): domain Eukaryota; kingdom Metazoa; phylum Chordata; class Aves; order Gruiformes; family Aramidae; genus Aramus; species Aramus guarauna. The sequence goes on from VXBL01007727.1 coordinate 1,688,702, forward strand.
ACTTGTTGATCGTAGTATTGCTCTTGTTGTAAATGATTTCATAGAATCTTTATTTTGATAAACAGCAATTTTATGTCAAATGTTTGTGCAGCTGCAATGGACCCCAGGTAAAATGTATTAAGAGTATAGTAGATCAGAAATAAAAATATAAAGCAGAATACTTTTGGAAACCTTTTGAAATACAGCCAGGTTTCATTTTTTTCTAGTGCTGAGCTGAAAATACCAATAAAATATTGATTATGGCACCATCTTTTAAAATTCAAATATATATTAGAGGACTGTCTTATGTTCAGATTACCCCTGGTGGTCGTACATTAATGTTAAAATATTAAATTTTATCTTGTAGTGGCTGTCAGAAGGGCTAAGGGAACCTTGCATGCTTTCTAACAGTCTTCTGATACTGTGTTCAGTAGGCTGCGGTTAGTTGTTCCTTTTTTAAAGTACTGAAGCTAACATAAAACATCCTGCAGCTTTTCTCTCTTCCGTGATCTGCTCCCAGAAGAAAATGAAAGACTGCATTTCTGCAACATTTTCTGTTTGATTCTTTCCTTAAACAGCTGTGTGTAGGACATACAACCTCTCTTTGTACCACCATTTTTACTCTAATTCCTATTTGAAAACGCCTTAATCACAGTCACTTCTTCAGTAGCTTTGTGCTCAACAATAAAGAAAAGAAAGCATGAGCAAAAAAAGTCTATTCTTAATGTATCCAGTTGTTTCTAGTTGTTGCAGGCTGCTTCGAGACTTTCATTCGTGCTACTTTGTCAGTAGGTTCATGGACACAGTCTACCTCATTCTCAAGGTTTTTCTGAACCTAGGATGTCTATCCTTGACATAATTTTTGTATTTAATTCTTCCTGCTGTTACAAAGACGCGTTGACGTGACTTTGCTGTGGTTATTGTTCTTATTTGAGACTGGAAGGATTCAGCTGTGTCTTGAGCAGTTTTATGCCACCTTGTCTCCTTTTAGAGTGGAGAGGAATAATTATAGCCCTTAGAGATAGATTTTCAGAAGGCAGTCAGCTGAACGGAGACAGCAAATATTCAGACAAAGCACTTAAAACTCCTGCTTGACTACTATTGACTACAGTGCTTTAATGGGCTGTTTCCCGTGCTGAAACACAATTAACAGCTTCGTCCACACAGGGAAACCTGAAGGGGACCAAATTAAGAGACTTGCAGAAATGGGCTTATAAAAATGAAAGTGATTTAGCCTATCATATTCTTGCTTTACTTCCTTTAGTACACACACCTATTTCTTATATCTAATATTTCGTACTAAAAAGACATCTTACGTGGAATTTGGCAAAAAGATAAAAAGTAGCTGGGGTTGTTAAAAAAATAAAATAAATCAGAAGCAGCAGCATCTTATTTTCATGTCTATGTAATTCCAAGCCACAATGTCCATAACTATATAGTTTATCTGTTTCATCTGAAGTGGTTTTGTGTTTGTGGTTGGATTTGTTTAGGTTTTTGTTGTGGGGGGTTTTTTTGGTGGTGGTGGTGGTTTTTGTGGGTCTTGGGTAATATAAGCTGGTAATAAAAGCTAATTGCTTAATGTGTATGATCTTTTCAAATGCTGGTAATGAAGTAAGTTTTAAGATCAGTTCCATGAAAGTATTGTGCCTTTCCTTAATGTCCCTAGAAGTCATAAATCACAATATTAAAGAACTTATGACAGTGTTAACTTCCATAGTCCTTGTCAAGCAGATGCCATATTTGTGGAACAATTTGTATGTAAATGCAGGGTTTAAAAACCAGAAATTGATATTGAGGTTACTGGAAGAGGCTTACTCTCACAATTAATTATAAACCAAAAACACTAACATAACGTTTATCACAAAGACAAGAGGTGAAAATGAAACACCCAAGCAAACCTTCATGTGAATTCTCTGCCAAAGCATGTTTTCCTCCAGTCTTACATTAGCACATTTTTTTTCATCCTTAATAAAATTTCTTTAGACATAAAATGTGAGGTTTTACACATATTTATTTTCTTCACAGTAAGGAGATCCCAAACTCCTCATTCTTGAAACTATGTCCTTAATTTATAGAGGAAGTCATAAGTATAAAACACTATACCTTAGTGCTAAAGATCTGAAAGACAAAGGCACTGCAAAACTACCAGTACTTTTTTGAGGATATCCATTAAAGAGCTGGTCCTTCCTGAGCTATTGTGAGAGACTGTTGTTTTTCTGTTTGACTTGGTTCCCAATGGAGTTATGTTATTTAAAGAAAAATGGGTAGGAGTGATCCCATTGAGGGAGCGGGCACTAAGATGTGCCCTGAGAGATCTCAGGGGATGAAAGTGTGACCTACAGCGCAGAGTTGCAAAATAGAAAACCAGAAACTTTTAGAAACAGAAAATAAAGCTGTACCTACATTAGCTATATAGCTGGAGTTGTTTTGAAGCAGGACCCTTGTTTATGTGTTTATCTCAAGTTGGTTTCAATGTGCTGGAAATGTAAAGCAAAGTATCTGCTATGTAGGCACAGCCAAAGAGCCTGTTCTTTTCATCAAGGAGGCAGCAAGGCTGGCTTCTTGGGGAAAGGAAGAAACTTCAGGGCTTGCTGCCACTTAGAGGCATTGAGTGAACTGTAACCAGGACTGGGAGCAAGGAACTGGGTCTGCAAAGGAATAAACCATATTTTTTCTATTAGTTATTCTAATCACTTTGACTTTACCTAAAAAGCATTTTTGTGACTATTCTGTTAATGCATGGGTTTTATGATCTAAGAAGCTTCAGGTTTTCTTTGGGAACGTCTCTTGAACCTCTAGACAGGTCTGCTTTAAAGCCATTACTGATTCAGTTTTACCTAATACCTCTGTCTGACACAGTCCTGTGAAAAAGGAAGGAACACTTTTGTGTCTGTATGACATTTCTCTAATTTTCCTCCTAATGGGACGTTCCATGTACTATTGCAGGCAATGAGCAATTGATTATGTTTGTAGAGCACTCCTTGGGAAAGTACAATCCTCTTCAGTAAGACCTGCATTTTATTTTTATGCAGGAAAGCAGTATTGGTTATAGTACATATTAACAGTTGGGCAGTTGATGAACCTCTCTTACCTTTTACAATGATCTGATCACAATTGTTGTTTAAGTATAGGACTTTAGATGTGTTGTAGTTTGTTGTGGTTGGTAATGTGAGTTTACACTTAACTGTTAATTATTTGTGTGTAGTGCACTTCCAGGTATATTTCTCCATGAAGTACTTTAAAATAGAAGTATGTATTTACATGTCTACTTGGTGTTAAGATCAATTTAGAATGTGCCTTTCCCCATACTGACTAAAGAGTGGTAAAGTTTGACTCTAAATATATATTTTAAAATTTTAATTCCCAGAGAATGCATTAGTATCCTGAAATCATTACTAATGCCTCTATTAGCAGGCATCATTACTGATTCATCTTTTATTGTTTAATAATGGGAAATACCTATTTCCTATCTTCAGCAATGCTAACAGTAATGTTATTTTCTGTAGTTGTCTCCTGGTTATCTTGCTCCAATATATTAGACATACAATTCCTGACATCTCACTTCTGGTAAGTTGTCTGAATTTCTGCAGAGTAGAGAGAATAATTCATTACTAGACTAATCCTAAACCCAACTATTTCCAACTACTTTTTTTCTTTTTTTCTTTTTTTCTTTTTTTTTCAAATGAGAGGGGAAAAAAATCTCCCTTTAGAATATAAATGCTGAAAAATTCAAATTTTTCTCATGCCAAACCCCAAACTTTGAAGAAATGCTGCCTCCAGCCCCCAGCTTCCAACGCCTTTAGATTAATTCTCGGTATCTTTCTGCTTAAAATACCATGGAAATTTAGATAAACTGTACTTTTCACATTTTAAAAGCTACACTGTAAGGTGTCAACATTTAAAAGTGAAAGTGTTACTTTCAGAGCAAAACTGTTAAGTGTTGAAAAGAGAAATAGAAGGGAAAAAAACCAAAATAGTTGAAGATGGATCTTTTCAAGTTAATGAGTAATAGTATGTGATATGGTTTCTTGCAACAGAAGAGGACAGATACACATGATCCAGTTGGTTTCTTTCTTTCTAAGAATGTTACTTTGTATTTTCTAATGATGTTACAGTCAAATGTTGGAGAAAATTTTCTTATTCTTTCCCCCTATGCTGCTTTCTCTTTAGACCATTTTTTACCAGCTCATAAACTGAACACACGAAACATCTCCACAAGTTCAAACTGAAAAAAAGTTTTAAAAGTACACTTAAAAACTTTCTTCTTCTTTCCCTTTTATCCTTATAAAATCATTTTACATTTTTTGATTTCTAAAAAAGGAAACATCTATATGTAATCCATTACCAGAAGACAGGAATGAATAATTTTTAACTGCCGTATCTGGCACAATAAAAATGAAGTTTGTCTCTTCTGTCATAAGCAACTTAAAATGGGTGGTTGGGGTTCTGGAGAGGTCGTCAATTTTGTCTTTTAGTGACTAAATTATTAACGCTTGGATTTGTGTTAAAACCTTCTTTGTTAGGTTCAGCCAGATGGCAAATGAAGTGTTAACAATCCTCTCCTCTTCCCTCTTTTGTCTTCTTTTTATTACAGAAATTGTATTCATTTCAGTCTAAAATTGTACTATTTACATGCACGTTCACTCAAGGTCTGTGCTTGTCCTGGAGTTGGACGTTTCTCCATATGGAGCAGAAATGTGTCATATGAAAGCCCATTACCTTGGTGGTGGGGCTGAGCAGCAGCTCTCTTCTGTGCAACGTTCTTATGATCATTGACTATGCACATATATCTTGGTGGTTTTGTTCGATCAGATGTGTCCCCGTGTGGAACTGGATCACTCCTCCTGTGCACTGGTCCACTGTCCCTGGAAGGTCAGAGATGAAGAGTTAAATTAGGATTTGAGGCTTCTATATTCAGATGTCTGGCTATTTAAAGAACTCTTTGGAGAGAAAGTGCTATATGTAGGTATAGCTAGATCCTTAATATCCTGAGGGGATGGATAGGAATGTTTATAGTTGCAAAATTATTCTGAATAATCAGAATCTAAATGTCCTCAAGGATGTTTTGTAAGAGAATCTTAAATATAAGCCAGGCACAGGGGGAAGTCTCATGACAGGTGGAGTTCCTTTTTTTAAAAATACAAATTAGTACACAGTGGGAAAAAATAATTTTTTACAAATACACACTGACTTCTATATTAAGCAACTCAAGAAAACAGTGTGAGGATTGATGCAATGAAAACCTCTGTTTCTGTAAACTGTGGACAAAATACTGGACTTAGAACTAAACAAAGAATTACTCTACAATAAAAAAATCTAATCCTGTTTGATCACTTGATTTTAAAAACTGTTAGGTTTGGGTTTGTGGTTTGTTTTTTTTCCCCCCCTTAGATCACACATTGCTGTACACTAGGGAAACAAACAGAAGGAACTCAAAGCTTGTATTCACCCGCCTGCTGTGTTATCACTGAGATTACGGCGGCATGGCGCATGTTTTGCATTTTACATGACCGAAGTACTGTGAGGGACGGTGTGGGCTCTGCAGGGAGATGAGGTGGGGGGCATGCACTGGTCCAAGTGCACAGATCCATGCTCAGTAATGGCTGCAAGGGTGGGTGATTCCTCAAGACCAACAAAATGAGGTGGTTGAACAACTGGAAGACAAATTAAAATAATTAGAATGAAGAGTAGTCTTGAGTGGCTTAGGAATCAAAATTTTAAAAAACACAGGTGAGGGGAAAATACAGATGAGAAAAAGGACTAAATAAAAACTGTGACTCTGGTTCATATTCCAAACAGCTTTTTAATGGGCTATATATGTTAAGGACAGTCTTTGGGAAAGTCAGTTCTAGGTCTTGAATTTGTATTATCAGAAAACTTTGTATTCTTTCTTCAGCTCTTCTCCATTGGATGATGCTGAAATTCTCTCTATGACTTTTGTCCACCCAAAGTACAGGATTACTTTAATAAGATACCAGATTGATACATGTAAAGTGACAATGTATTTAACTCAGATGGCCCTCAAATTAGAGCTGGAAACCAGAAATACATAATTTCTAGAATATAATACCTTTTGCATCTATGTTAGATTTCATCTATGAAATGGACCCAGCTGGAAACACAAGTGCTTCATATTTGAGACCCACAAGGGAAATCTGAGCTGGAAATGTGGTAGCTCACACATTTCGTTGGATCCTATTTTTGTTTGGTTTTGCACAGTATTAATTACATTTTTGCTAAATTATACATGAATATACAGCTTCTATTTCTAGTATAACATTGCTACAGTGAACAGTCAATGATAACTTGTCTTTGGAACAAGGGATGTCAAGAGCCATTGTATTCCTGTTCTGTGTATAAAAAAGAAGGCTAATTTCCATTGGTGCAAGATATTACCTCTCTGAGGATTGCATATCTGTCTTTGCAGGCTGCAATTTCTGGTCATTAAAATTTAAGATGTTTGAAAAATTATTAAAAAAAAAAAAAACAAACCACACACCAAAAAACAGGTTTTGTTTTAAACATGTTTTGCTGAGGTGAAGCTTCTCTAGTGCTATTAATGTTCAAGTTGACAAATAGGAGCAATCTGTCATGTAGTTGGAGGACAGAAATAGAAAACTACAAAAAAGTATAAAGGATTTTTTTTTTTTTAGTATGCACAAGGACACTTCACGTGTACATGAATATATTGTTAGTTAAGAGGAACACTCCTTAATTTTCTTTCCTCCTCTATTTTTTCCAGGAAGCATGAAAATGACAATTCATATAACAAATAGTTCAGTAGTGGGTTTTTTTTTTGTTTTAGTTTGGGTGTTGGTTTTGGGTTTTTTTTGAAGCTGGAATTGTTTTCTTTCTACATTGTTATGCTATAGCATAATGATTGTCTTTGATATTTCCATTTTGCACACGGCAAAATTATTAATTTTTTTTTGAGAATGCTGCTGCTTGTGCAATAAATTATATACTTGTGAAGACTGCGTAATTAAAATAGTTTAAAACATTGTTAATATACAATTCTTTATCAGCAAGCCACTGTTTTGAATTTGGTCGTTATGCAGATACTCTGTAGTGAATGAAAGTGATTGTCATTTGCAAATGTAAACACAATGAACTGTTTTGATTTGGACCCTAATGAATAGGGTAAGCCTGCGGTGCTAACTTGGTGCATAAATGTGGAATAAAAGTTTGCACTGGTGTCATCAGCACAGCATCTTGCTCCTGTTTTCCTTGCACGGGCTCCTATTTTCCGTATTGTTCGTGTATTATGCCACCTAGGCACTACAAGGTAACACAATTGGGACATCTCCTTTTTTCTGGTCTTTTTTTTTTTTTCCCATGCATTATTTTCACCCTACTCTGCTTCCCTGTTTCTGTGATGGTTTCCATTCCCAATTTTTCTGGCTTAGGCTAAAAGTACTAAAACCCCATATAGCCCACACCACACTGCATGCCCTTCTTATTTCAACTCTATTAATCTTCAGTGGGATTTCTCATCCTTTTCGGATCCCAAAGCTGCTCAAGTTAATTGGAGTGTCTTCCTGAACTTAAGCAAGTTTTCAAACAAAAATGTCTCTCATACTCAGAGAAGCATCACATCTCCATGGAGTCGTAACTGTACTATGTCGACTTGTCCTTTTTAAAACGTCCAGGTTTTACAGCGACAATCTAATCTTGTCCTTTCTCTTGAATGGAGAGAGAGGAAAGAAAATTCAATTTAATGTTCACTTCAGTTCTTATAGAAATGAAGCCATTTATCCATCTATACGTGACTTTCTTTTCCCGATCTACAAATGAAAACTGAGAGACAGGAGACTGATTTAAATTAAAGCCTTCAGAAGGCCTTCAGAAAAAGAAACTTTCTGTTATGGTCAACACAACAAGATTTTTTTCCATGGACAGCAGACTCCCTTTGCAAGAGGCTGTTTAGTTCAAAAATCCCAGTTGTTTTCAAAGTGATTTAGACTAGCAAATGATCAGATCTAGTTCTGAAAGTAGCTCTTCATTACGTCATAGCAAAGAATTGTGATGCCTCGCATTAGACCTGGTCACCTCTATTGGTGTGTGACTGCTATTGTGCCTCTTAAATGCCTTGTCATAGCTGTGTCACATTTTAATAATTTTACTTGACTTGTAATCTGGCTTTTGGTTTTTCAGTCATAAATGTGTGATAAGTGAAAGGTAATCCTGATGCTTTAAAGAGCACCATTGCACCAGCCTGATGTGCAAATTTTCTGAAAAATCTCTTACATGCCTATATGTAGGATAAGGGTGGAATGGAGTGTTGCAAGGCATACGTCTTAAAATACCTCGATCCTGTCTGTATTTTGCATTCAGAAAGTACTGAATGTACTGTATTCCTCCCTCCCCTTAGAAATATAATTTCTGTCCTCATTTCTTGTTTCTTCTGTTTTTGTGTATTAGATGCTACTGCAATCAGAAATTCATAATTAAATTCAGAAGCTTAATCATAGAAAATATAATTTCTGATATTTCAAGGAAGTCTTTTGTAGTGAACATATTAAAAATGTGTATCTTCATCTATTTGAAAAGTGTTCTTTAGAAAATGGTGGTCAGAATTGTACAAATGGAAGAGTACATTGGATAAGACAAGTGCAGAGAAACAGCGACATGAACATCCTAGAATTTTCTCCTCGCACTCATCTTTATAATCCATGGTAGTGGGGAAAAATTACCGTCTTTCCTCCTTTGCATATTTTCTTTTTTTATGAAAAGCCCACCGTGCAGCTGATTTTTTTTTTTTTT